>BHDV01005901.1:169181-187138 GCA_005406045.1 Adoxophyes honmai | reverse complement strand
AATTGGTATGTGTGCTATCTCTTCTGTGATACCCCGAATTTAAAGCTAGTACTTAATATCCGGCAGTTCGCGGACTAGTTACGAACATACACTGTGACTGGTTCGACAGGCCAATCAACCTGCAGATTACACAGGATTAGGTCCACTGTTTGTCTAAATTGATATAATTCATGGTTAACTCAAACCGTGACTAATGGTTACGCCAATACCGTGATTTTGAGTCATTGCGTATATAATTTAATCAACTGATGATGATTAGGCTCCAGATTGTTATAGTCTGGCAGTTTAGGTACTGAACTAAATGTAAACAAACTTCATGTCAGATTTTATTGGATGTTCAAATAATTTAGCAAAGGAATCTTACCTAATATTTATTGATCTGATGGACGTTACCGTGTTGATTCCGATTTTTTTCTGGTATACTAAACTTAGGCACCAACAGTTTTTTTTTATTTTTGCCTTCCTTTGCTAAGCTATTTGAACATCCGATAAAATGTAGGTAAAATGTAGGTAGTAAGCCTAATTTTTATATGAAATAAGCTGGTCAGAACCTTTTGCAACACATATCCCATACATTTCCAGATTATATTGGCATTAAATTTAATCTATTTAAAATTATTAAAAAAAACATTATAGAACAGTTTTACTAACCTAAAAACTAAACTATATGTATGTAGGAAAGTATAGAGATCAAAGTAAAGTATATTTTGGTTTGATTAAATTGGCCCTATAAGAAATTGCACCTTAACCTATCTCCTTAGTCGCCTCTTACGACATCCACGGAAGAAATGGAGGGGTGTTATACTGAATCCTGTTAAGGTAATATTTTTGACGACAGGCTAGCAACCTGTCATTATTATACCTGCCAACTTAAAAGCCTTAAAACCAAAGTGGCCACGAAACGAGAAATAGTCCCGGTTTTGTCTATCTAGCGTTTCGTGGGCTCTGCCTACCCCATTCGGGAATACAGGCGTGATGTAATGAAATAAAATAATGTTGGTATTTAATCTTCTTTTACTTATGTACCTATACCGTAAACATCACACACAAATATATCTTTGTATGTTAAACATAATGTGTCGAAGGGGTCGCCCTTAACAATGTAAACAAAGTACTCAAACACACGGGCTACAAAACTAGGTGAGGGAAAAAACAAGAAAACAAGTTTTCAATAACATTTATGTTGAAAAATAAACGGATAACTCTCCTTTTTTAAATCGAGTTTAGCTCGACATGTTTCAGGCTAATTTGTAGCCCTTTATCTGCCAAACGCGCACTGCGCGCCACCGCTCTCTTCGCGCGACTGCTCGTGCTCGACGAATCTGATACCGGCGCACGACTACCTTCGTTATTATCGTTATTTATATTATTGTCAAATATAGGACGCACGCATCACTAACATCACTTTGTAAAGGCACGTCCACACTCGCTGTTGACGCAGTACAAAGATTCAAAACCGTCTTCCAACTCGGAGGCACCGACCAACCACTATCTCGATTAAAATTCGTCGAATAATCTCGATAGCTTCACGTACTTTCCGTGAAATGTAAAATGTCTCCCTAGCGAGGGAAACCTTGTCAACTATTACAAAGTGCGTTGAATCAGAGTTCATTGAGTGTTCGGCAACGGCTGACCCCTATCATCTTGTTTCTTCATACTGCGTATGTGCTCCGATAACCTCGTAGTACCAGAGCCCACGACCAACATTTTTGTCTCATAGCAATACGGCCAAAACCGCATCAAATCGATAGATACGATTATCCTGAACTCGAAAATACCAATAACAGACATTTTTCGCGTAGCGTTTGATCTGACCGAATTTTCAAAATTGTCAAAGATTTTTTCCAAACTGCATCTTACCAATATGTCTGATTTGCAGACCTTGGTTAAATAATAGTTCTGAGATACCGGAAACATATTTTTCAGACGTTAAACCCGTAAAATAACTTAATAAACTTAAAAATGAGACAAAAAAAATGTCTCATAGCAATACGTCTGAAAATCTTTTTTATTACTAAATTTTGGTTATTTGATGCGAACAAAACAATTTTCAGACGGAAATGTGAACGCATTAAATTTTGAGACCGTTTTGAAAATGTTAACAAATTTTACCGATCGGTATCATAGCAATATGTCTGAAAATTGTTGGACATGATAAAATAAGTGGTCCACATGTGCAAAAAATTTATATCAGACAAATTAAGTGTAGCACCTTCTCTATCAGACAACTTTTCGATACTCAGCAGATATCATTTAAAAATCATATTGAGGCTCAGGCTATATGCTACGCGCAAAATGTCTGAAAACAAACTTTTTCGTAATAGAATTATAAAATCTATGTACATTTTTACTATCAGACGTATTGCTATAATACCGACTGCCCTTTTTTTTTGACACAGCAGAAATGGCCTCCCACGCAGTTGCTACACTTTCGACCGTTACTACACACCTAGTCGGGTTCAGAATCATACAATCTAACGATTTTATAAGGTTTTTGCCGTATTGCTATGAGACATGGTTTTGGTCGTGGGCTCTGGTACTATCGTGGAAACATTGCGTCCAGTCTCTCCGAAGTATTTTTTTCCACAAGAACACGGAATCATGTATACCGGGACCATTCAGGGGCTCCTTATCCTTTGGTAAACGCATCCACTGTCTCAACTGCATATGAGTCTCAACAGAATATCGACTTGATTCTAAGTATTATCTTCGGCGTAACAAGTGCCCGATTTTATCTCTACTCTATACCCCAGATAGTAAGTTGGTAAGTAGGTAAGTATCAGCTAGATTAAAATTTAAAGCGTTTAATATTAAGTAATATGAATCTCTCTTAGTTAAAAAGCATTATTAAAACAGAATTTTTTTGAATGCAATCTCTTATTTTATTGCTTATCAAAATAGTTCAAAGAAAGCAATAGGGTTTTTGAAGATTTTTGAAATATATTTTTAATAAATTCTCCATTATGTAATAAACACGATATATTAGTATTTCCGGATTCTTGTCTGTATTAACAAAGAAAATAAATATTAAAGTTCAAATTCTCAAACTCACGCCAAAAACGGTGTTTGACGTCAAATGCAAGTAAACAAAGGCACCACACAAAGAAGCTGTCAAAATTGTCATGTCAAATTATCAATGTCCACTTTGACCACAGATACATTTCATGGTATGTGACGTCATCAATCAATCGCAAGCGTTTCAGTCACAGATACATTATTAACGAATATTAGAAATTAATAGAACAAAATACTCTAAAAATGCATAATATTTTGAACAAAAGAAAGTGAAATATGTTTAATTTTCCTATAATCTGTTAGGATGGCCACAAATTATAGTTTATTTTTACTGTTGTCAAAGACCCTATTATCTAGAAAACGGGGATTTAATGCGAAATGATAACTAAGTACAGTGTGCTTCAGTTTTCAGAACTGAATGCGTCGTTCTTGTACTCGTAAATAATAGTTAATTTAAATTAAGAAATCATAATATAAACTCGTATGGCATACCTAAGCACTTTTCTCGTTCGAGCTACTGTCTCTAATGTGAATTTTATCTATTGTGAATTTTGCTAATTTAGGCTTAAATTGCCGTCAACATTTAGATCACAAGACAAAAGCAGAACTATTCAATAATTTAGAGATTTTAATACTCTGTAAAAGCTCATGTTGTCCAAAAAACTTGATTGCGAATTAATTTGGAATAGCAACATTTGACTGTTGACGTACAGGATTACAAAAACAAAAAGAACTGAAATCACGTCACGAATTCCGGAACGAAAAAAATTGTAATTCCAACCTCACCCGAACCCTCAAACTCGAAAGATTTATATCAACCACACGTGTAGAAATATTCACCTTAACTTTACTTTCGAGAACTCAATTCAAATATTCGAGTAACTGAGCTAAGTGCGTAGGAATTTGTGAGGGGATCTTCAAAAAGAAATTTACATAACGGTCATACGTCCCAACTCCCAACCTCTGTGAATGTCATCTCACTCTCGAAGGATTAGGTACATGCGTGCTGGTGCTTACCTGCGGGATACCTACTTATCTCTGCTGGGTAAAGGTGCCGTCTGTCTGTAATAAAGAGAGGTATTTTTTGTAACCCGTTTTACGTGATG
Source organism: Adoxophyes honmai (assembly GCA_005406045.1). Classification (NCBI taxonomy): domain Eukaryota; kingdom Metazoa; phylum Arthropoda; class Insecta; order Lepidoptera; family Tortricidae; genus Adoxophyes; species Adoxophyes honmai. Next base: position 183,017 of record BHDV01005901.1, on the reverse strand, counting down.
AATCGTGTTTTCTAAAATTTTGTGGGAATAGACGAGCGTTTCTTTCTTTTGAATAGAAAAAACTTTAAAAAAAAACTCGGCAACACGGCGAACTTTGCACCGCCTATTGCGATTTTTGTGGGAAAATCTTTATTTGAAGTTATCATTCGTTGGACGCTATTCTGTCAGATTTACCTAAGCTGGCTACACTACACACGTACTTAACGGTATATCATAGCAATTAATCTGTGCAAACCCATTTGCGCAGATAGTTTATTTAATCGATCGTATGTATAAGAATCGTTGCAACTACGTAAAAACTTTGCAAATCGATCTGTACAATGAATCACGACGACATTTCGTTACGTGTGGAGCCCGTATTATTATGTATTATTAGCGATTTAATAAAATCGGATTTAACAAAAAAAAGTTTTTAACATATCTTGTTTTAAAATTTTCGAACGCAAAAAATAAAGAGTCGTCTAATTTGATGCAATAGTGCGGAAGTTACGCGCGTACTTACATTTCGATGATTCATTTTTGTTAGCACAGACGAGATGCCTACGAGCAGTATTTCGCAGAGCTACCTTCTTATTTTCTCCTCCCTAAAATGACAGAACATCACACCCATTGTCCCAGACGTCTTCAACTTCCGCGCGATCCACGTTCCAAGGTTCCAACGCAGGAACACACTAGCATTCGGCAAGGAGCTAAAACATCTTTACCACCAGGGAACCCTAGTTTCTTGCAGCCTTTTAGAATTATACTGCCTTCTAAGAAAAGCCCCTACTTTGTACGAAGCATTTATTCAATCCGCCATGTTTGACGGTAAGGCTTTAGAGAAAACACTTGATGTAGAATTAGACACGCCTTTTACATTAAGTTGGCTTCTGGCGAGCCAGGCTATTGTGGGAACATAAAACGAACTGTACGCCTCGACTAATTGGTTGCCAGACGTGCCAAGAATAATGTATTTTTCCAAAGAAATTGCTTCCTCTGTTTTCTTCTGGCTCGCTTGTTTATTTCCATGCTGTTATCTGGACCACATACGGTTTAAGCTTTGTTATTTTCAAAGTGGATGGAGATTTTTGTATCTCGCTTTCGTACAGCCTGAAAGTTTTATAGCGCAGTGGTTTGGTTAAAAGCTGTGCGGAATAGAAACTCTCTTGATTGTTTTGCTGTTGAAGCGGTTTTAAACGGAATTGAGTGAATCGTATTTCCCTTTTATATATTTGGATTCGGGAGTTAACTAGTGTAATTAGCTTACTAGGAATATAAGTTATAATTGTAAAATTTTGCATGCCAGATTCTGGCTTATTAGCTTACTTAGAAATTTTAACTTCGTTTTGGTGCTTCGTTAGCACCAAGAAGAGTTACTATTTGACAGTCATGTAGATGATCTTTGTTGTAGAAGTTCTACTAGTCGACAATAGATGGCGTTAGGTCTCTACAATTAGGTACCTACCTACTTTTTGCATTTGCCACCTACATGATAACAAGTAGGTATTTATACTCTGGCGGTTTTGATACTTAATTAAATGTAAACAAACTTCAATGGTCAGATTTGACAGGTTAATAAGGTAATGTTTACTACCCACATTTTATCTTACTTAATATTTATTGATCTGATGGACGATAGTGTTCTAATTCCGGTTATTTCTGGTATATGTACCTAAACTTAGGCACCAACAGTACATTTTTTATTATTACCTTCCTTTGTTAAAATATTTGAACATCCGATAAAATGTGGGTAGCAAACATAACCTTATTAATCTGTCAAATCTGACAAGTGAAGTTTGTTTACATTTTGTTAAGTACCTAAACCGCCAGAGTATAAGTACCGATTTCTAAATTCATAGAAATCCACCCCAGTTGTAGCTACAAAATTAATTACAAGCGTAGTTTCACATCACGTAGGAATTCTAAGAAACTTGAAACTATAAGCATTCTGAAACTGTATCGAATTCAATTTAATTAGAATTACTTTTAGAACTTCAGGGGAGTTCAAGAATAAATCAAACAATTAACTTACTTTAAACATTGGGCATTGTCTAAATAGACAATGCAGATTCACAAAGCGTCTTGAATTAAATTTGATCGCTGTGGGTCTGTCAGTCTATGACCCTACGATAACATATTAAAGGTTGCTCGCTTGTCGCCTAAAGTACACCTTAACCTACATCCTTAATCGCGTTTTACGCGGTCCACAGGAGAAATGGAGAAGTGTTACTCTAAACCCGACACCTCACAGGCTCTCTCTCTTAATCAGCTACTTTAGTTAAGAGATAAATTACAGTGCTTAACTTAACTTAAAGTTAAGAACTTAGGTGGCACGGAGCCTGCATAATGTATGTTCTATTAATTTTGTCCAAACAAGTGCATCTTGCTCGGGGCTCTGCAAGTTATACCGTTAAAAGTTCGGTGTCATTCACCGTTAGTGGCTTTCCTGTGAATATTCATGAAGTTACAAACTTACTCAGTTAGAGTGGTAAAAAAATTCTCATGGGCACTTGGTACTAATACCACTGCATTCTAAAATGCAGGTAAGCAATATAAGCGCAGTGCCAACCACAATCCTCGTGCACATGCGCTTTGAATTTCTAAGTTAGATCATGTAGGTACACAAAAGGAAACAAAATTGGTCTCTCCTATACGCTATTGGTTGGAAAGCACCTACCTTAGATTTTTTAGCTGCAGACTCTCCGACACACCATCGGTGATTGAATATTAGTAGCCTATTTGCCGTTCGGATATTTATAGATACCTAACGAACCTAAGTTACCTACTTTGACTGAATAAATACAAATGATTTCTGACGAAAGCAGGAAAATATACACATATTAGTGCTGAGTGAGATAACCTGATGTGACCACGAGTCAGCCTCTGAATTTTTTAACCGGCTAGGAAAGAGGTAAGCCGTTTAAACAACAGCTTTTTGGCATCATAGTTACAGGCTGTACACAAATCCTCAACTTTTGTAATGTCCACAGGAGATCATTTTGAATTTTGTTGACTCGTTATTAAAGATCAAATGTTAAACATTTCGTTAACAGTCATCTTCGTTTCAAAACACTGTTTTCAGTCTTATCTTGGCGACATAACTGCACAAGCTAACATTTTGAACAAGTACTATATGTGTAGGTAAATCTACGACAAAACCACCTAACCGGTAAGTTTCGTCTCCGAGAAAACTTATTCTTCCGAATTTTTACACGCTATGTGTTTTCCCAGTCGGTTGCCCGTTGGTGCTTTATTTACGTAAGCACCCTTTAACGTAAAGAGCTTTATTTTGCTTTGAATAATCGCTATCCGTTCTTGAAAAGATGATGTATGCTTCCATTATAAAGTAGATAATCCTCGGAGTAGGCGTATGTCTTGGTTAATAATTAAACATATCTTCAACCATAATCTAAAACCAACATACTCAGGGAAAGCTTGCTACAAGATTGTTTAGCTTAATCTCATGAATGTCTAACTATTTTGTAACTAAGTACTCTATGTTTCTGCATCATACATATTTTACAGTTTTAGGAAAGTGTTTATCGAGTACTCTACATTGTACAGTCTACAATAATGCTTAAAAATATAACAATTTAATTACATAATATATTATGTGGCTGTTGCTACTTAGTCTGCTTGTGGTGAATAATTCATATAGAGAGATCTCTCTCTAACAGATGTTGATATCGATATCATAATGAATGCTCTAGTAGCGACAGTAAGTGCTCTTCCTCTCAGATTGTAGTACAATGATTAATGCGTCCCTAATTACTACTGCAGCAAATACGAGTGGAGAATTTTCTGCAAAAACCGCCTGGGCACATTACTTGCAATGTTGCCTGTTGTGTTGTGAGTGGGCGAGTTAGTTACTTTATAAAAGATGCCTGCATATTGCAACTTTGAGATCGCACCACTTTTTAAACATACTGTTGTGGTCATTTTCTTTATGGTACCTAAGTACCTAGCTTAGTTTTGACAAAATCTAATTTGGACTTTTTAAGAAATTGTAGTTTGAAACTAAATTGCCGTAGGTTTGAAATCTTTAAAGATTAGGTTAATAGACAATGTTAAAAACATTGCTTATTCCAATGGTTTGGTATAGTCTTCGACATTAAAATTACTTTGGCAAGATTTTTTTACTGCAGGTAATTTTTGCACATTGCTTTATCCAGGTAAAAGGCTCCACATCCACTGCAAAAAATCGTGCTAATGCGGGCACTACACGTAGCAATATAATTTACATTATCACGTTCAGATTTGCCCAGTTTTATCGATCGTGTCGAAACGATTTCTCATACAGGTACTGTCGTACAGGGCAGCTGTGCACAGTTCCCCGTCGGATAGTGCTCTCAGCGAAGAACCCGCGAGTATACCGAATACCTAGGCCCCACACTTTGAGCGTCTCCCTGCCAAGCTGAAGAACGAACCGTCCGATGACGCATTTAGACGCAAACTGAGAAACCTTTTGTTGGATAAACCATTAGGTATATTCTGTTTGCGAGATTGCAGAAACTCGGTTTAAGTTTTTATTGACATTTTATTTCTGAGTATAATAATTGAATTATTTGTACTTACTAGTTTAGTTCTTACTTACTAGTGTAGTTCTGTACTTACTTATTATGCTTACTAGTAATTGTACTTTATAAAGTACGCGGGGCCTTACGAGGTTAAAACACTTGACGAATTCAATCAAAAATAGCTTAACTTGACATTGTATTTGGTATTGTTAAAGTTGTATTTTATATTGAATGAATACATAATCTATCGTGAGACTCACTCATAGTGAAAATGAACAGATTACTCACGTTGTTTATACCAAGATTAGCTCGACATGTTTCGGATCAATCCGTGATCCATCATCTGGAGCTACGCGCCACGGCAGCGGACAGACGCGCACTGCGTGCAGCCGCTCTTTCCGCGCGACTACTAGGCACAGCTGACAGCAGTTCACAACTACCTACATTTTCGCTAACACATATATTCACTATTATTGTCAAAAGACGGGTAGCACACAACACTAACAACATCAGCCTCTAAAGGCTCGTTCACACCGACCACAGACGTAGTACGTTTTTTTGATTAAAATTGACAAAATAGCTTTTGTAGAGAGAAACTCTGTTTAAGACATAGTTATTTTTTAAAATCTTTCTATGCAATGCCGCTTTTATAACGTTAAAACCTAGGAAGAGGAACGAAGCAAGATTCTAGCGTATTTTTTTAAGTAGACTTATAATTGCTTTATCACATGAATAGTTACAGCGAGGAGAGGAAAGTCATAAACTGGGGCAAGAGCGTAATTAAGAAAAATAGTTTTTAATTAAGGTTCCCAGACAGAACGGCTCGACTCTTGCGTAACTGGGGAAATTGTCGTTTTATATTTATTAGGAGAGGGTGATTGAGTAAATGCAGCATGGACGGTTTTGGGGTTATTTATTAAAATAGTTAAGGATGTCGTGCCGTTTGCTAGAGATAGCAATTAGTTGTAGCAACGTTCGTTTCTGGGAACAGTAAATACTTATTATGATGCGAGACTTAAACACGTATGATTTTAATTACCTCGACGTTTCGGCCACGTTACAACGACCGTCGGCACGATTGGATTTTTGTAGGAAATATTGTTTTACACAAGTAACAATGTTTATTTTATGTAAGAACTAGCTTTTGCCCGCGGCTCCGCTCGCGTTAAATTCGGGGTAGCACAGAAGAGATGGCACACATACCAATTTATAGCTTTCTACATTGGAAATTGCGGAATTCTCCACAAACTTCCACTCCTCACTTTAGGGAAATGGGGGGTTTTGAAGAGACAAAAAGTAGCCTATGTCACTCTCCATGCCCTAACCTATCTCTGCCTCAAAAATCACGTCAATTCATCGCTCCGTTTAGCCGTGAAAGACGGACAAACAAACAAGGCTCCTGGAGAAAACCAAATTGTGCTTAAGTGGCACGGCCATTTTCAAATATTTGGCGGATGTGGCAGAGCCTCTAGCTGTCTGTTTACTTCAGACCCCATTTTTTATGAAAAGGGTAATTCTAGTATAATTTTTGTATGAAAACAATTATTACAGGCTATGTTTTTGAAATAAACATGAAATAAGCTAACAGATTTCTACCATGCAAGAAAATTATTAGTGTAAAATCTATTTACAAACTATATCCAAAATAATGGGTACAGACAATTTACCTTGTTTCGATAAAAACGTTCAGAACTTTTAAATAAAACTATTATTTTATGTAAATTTCGGCTTATTTAAAAGAATATATATAACTTCAAAAGACTAAGAGTTCAAAACAACATTCCTCATACATTTTTATTAAACAAAACCTTTAAAAAACTCGACCACAACCGGGTACCACCAGCTCACTCAAACTTCAACGCGTAAAAAAAAAATATTTTGAGCGCGAATTCTGAACGTTTCTGTAGCAAGTGTGACCATATTCAATAAAATCTTTAAAACGTTTAGACACGCTCGCGTTTAATAACATTAATGCACAAATTTTGCCTTTGAAAAAGAGTAATACACTTTGTCCAGCTCAGAGACAACGCCACATCCGCACTTTTTCCCTGTTTCCAGCAGCTGGACTGTTGCCACATGTCGCCTTCATGCGCGTAACATGGTGCCACCCGAAGGGTTAGTACGGATAACCAACATTAATTCAAAATTAAAAAAAACCCCGACGAGCCCCAACTCGATGGGTTTATACCTACTGAACGAGTAACATTCTTATCATACGTAACAAAAGATCTGATGACCTTGAAGACCTGAACCGATTTCCACCAAACATGGCTAAGAACACTCTCGACTGATCTTGCTTTCAAACAAAAAAAACCGCATTAAAATCGGATCATCCGTTTGGGAGCTATGATGCCACAGACGGACACATACCTACATATTTTCACACACAGACACACACACACACACACACACACACACACACACACGGACGCACACACGCACAGACACGTCAAATTTATTATAACACCCGTCGTATTTGCGACGGACGGTATCGTTTACCTTAACCTAGTAATAATACATTTTTTTATTTCGGACAGGTCCACATTTACAAAGTTAAACGTAAATGCAAACTTATTAAAAAAAGACGAGAATATTTCATGGATACTACTTTCTTTGTCATTTCAATAAGGTCAATGAAAAAAGTTAAGCGCTGCTCGGTTTCTGAACGAATACGTCATTAATGTCAACGTCAAAATCAGATTATTGTCACTGTCAATTCCGCGTGAATGTATCAGACCTTGGTCAACATTGTGCAATTTTATCTCGTAATTAAACGTGATAACATTACAATTCTCACATAAAATTGTCAACTTAAGTATTCCACAACAACCAGTTCAAGTTTGTTAACTGTCTTAGTGAATATTTCCAAAATGCGGCTGGTAGACGGTTCAAAACTTTTAGCACTTCAAAACACACCTGCAAATATTCGAAATATTTGCATCGTGGCGCACGTGGACCACGGGAAAACAACTTTAGCGGATTCCCTAATATCCAGTAATGGCATAATATCCCAAAGGATGTCTGGAAAGCTGCGTTACATGGACAGCAGGCCGGATGAACAGGAGCGAGGTATCACCATGAAAAGTAGCAGTATAGCGCTGTATCATGCTGTGGAGCAGCAGGAATACCTCGTGAACCTCATAGATTCACCCGGACACGTTGATTTCTCAAGCGAAGTATCAACAGCTGTGAGACTCTGTGATGGGGCTATTGTTGTTGTAAGTATTAAAATCTTGTTTTTGTACACTTATTATTGTTTTGAATCAGATTTGTAATATTTACTTTAAGGTTTGTTGACAATGTTGTAAAGCGTCAAGTTTTAGTGTAATAAATTTTAGTTATGTGCAGGACTGTTAAGAAAATAAAGCATCTTTTTACTTGAATCCACAATGATAATTTTGTGTTTGTGTAGTATTACTTTAATGCTCTAACATACAGTTTTCTATACTAAGAATTGAAACCAACTGGAGGTTTGTGAGTGACTATTGATTGAGCACTGAAAAATAAGACAATAAAATAAGCAAGTCAAGTGAGTCACTGCTAAGCCAATTAAGCCAAACTAACTAATAAATTTAAGTACAACTACTTTTATTGTGTATGTATGTGGATAAATGTACAAAGGTAAAATATCCCTGTGAAATAAAACAAGTACACTTGGATCTTATAATTTTATTTCACTATGAGTGAGTCTGATGATCGTTTAATGTTTAAAATAGCTAAATGTCCTGTAGCAATTAGGTCTCAAATTTAATTTTCTTTCAATGAATCTGAGCCACACAACTTTAGAAACCACTGCAATAACAAGAAATGTTAATTTAATTTCTGTCTAACATTCCCCGTAATTGTTAGCAAGACCTTAAGTGACGAGGCTAAGTTTGCGCATTGTCATTTCCGTAGAAAAGTAATGCACAAACATACAACCAATACTTAAAATCATACTTTGTTAGATGGTAGGGGCTATCAAAAATCTATAAAAAATAATTTTTACTTGCTGAACATTCTTGGACCCATTTCATATATCAAAGTATGTACCAATAGACAAAGATGTTTCAACATGTATCATGAATTGAAAGCTACACCTGATCCTAATTGAATTATTTTGTCCTTACAGGTAGACGTTGTAGAAGGAGTTTGTCCACAGACAAGACTCGCTTTAAAGCAGGCATACTCAGAAAACATACAGGCTGTGTTAGTGCTCAATAAAATCGACAGGCTGATATTGGAAATGCAAATGACACCGCTAGATGCCTATGTTCACCTCACTCAAGTCATGGAACAGGTCAATGCGGTGATGGGTGAACTTTTTGCTGCGGGAGTATTTGAAAATGAGGAAACGCAAATTGATAAACAGGTATTTTAATTAATTAAATATCTGATAGTGGCTGGATTTAATTATTTTGTACAGATACTTTTGCCTAAGTTAGTGAATTGTTAAATCCAATCAAGTTCAACATAGGTCTAATTAAAGTTGGAAGATTTGACTACAAATTTGCCATGTCCTGTTGTTTAGGAAAATAGGTTAAGTTATGTTCTAGGCGAAAACTTGGCAACCTATCACTATCTATCCCTTTTACCTAACATAAAACCTAAAATTATTCTAAAAGTTTTATGTGTGTAGTCTTATTCTGACTCTCTAAAATGACCAAGTGCACCCAATTTATCTAGGTTACCTGTCCCATTATGAAACACTTATTAGGTGACTAATTGGACAGCATTTAATTTCTTAGAACTTATTCAATTACTATTCTACACTTTATGATTTCAGGAAGTCAAGGAAAAACCAAAAGATGACAACAATGTCTACGATTGGACGTCAGCTTTGGAAGATGCAGATGATTCCAACCTCTACTTCTCACCGGAACAAGGAAATGTTGTGTTTGCAAGTGCTATTGATGGATGGGGATTTACAGTTCATACATTTGCAAGACTTTTCTCTGAGAAACTTGGTAAGTGAAGATGTTTTATATTAAGAACATGGTCTGAAGGTACTTGTTGTTTCATCAATCGAAAAGAGTGCAAGTTTCTGGCTCCGTTTTATACCTCCAATAGTTATCAAACAAACAAAAATTGTTATTATAATTAAATTAATACGAAAATGAATCTCATCGGATATTCATGTTGTATTTTCAGGAGTGAAAGAAGAGTTACTTGGAAAAGTTTTGTGGGGTGATTTTTACTTGAACTCCAAAACGAAACGATTCATGAAAGGCGCTCAAGAAAAGGCTAAAAAGCCATTGTTTGTGCAGGTAGTCTTAGACAACCTGTGGAACGTCTATGAAACAGTAGCCATAAGGCATGAAAAGGAAAAAGTACCAGTTATATGTGAAAAACTTGGTATTAAGCTCACTACAAGGGATTTGAGACACACAGACAGCAGAATCCAGCTCCAGTCACTTATGATGCAGTGGCTCCCTCTATCACAAACCGTGTTAAACATGGTCTGTGCTAAACTACCCTCACCCAAAGAAATTGGGGTAGACAAAGTAGAGAAGCTGATGTGCACAAAGATAGTTGATTTTGAATCACTCCATCCCCAAACGCAAGAGCTCAAAAATGACTTCTTGGCCTGTGATAATGGTCCCGATAGACCAGTTATAGTGTATATATCTAAAATGTTTAGCGTAGATAAAAGTGTGCTTCCAGAAAACAAGCCAAAGGCTTTGACAGTTGAAGAGATGGCTCTCAGAAGGGAAAAGGCTAGACAGATGCGAGAACAAATGAAGGCTAATGAAGCGAATTCAGAAGCCATCCCTATATCTGAAGCGAAAACAGAAGAAGATACTCAAGAAAAGAGTTGTGAAGATGAAAAAGAGAAAGATCAGCCAGCATTCATTGCGTTTGCTCGAGTTTTCAGTGGTAGGTTAAGGAAAGGCGATAAGGTGTATGTATTAGGTCCAAAGCATGACCCGTCCAGGATATTAAGTATAAAGGACTATGAAATAGATCCTAATAAGAAATTAAAGGACCTGCAAAGTGATGAACACATCACAGTCACAGAGTAAGTAACTATTGAGAATAAGGCAATAGTAGATGTTTTATTCGACTCCTTGAATGTAGTTTAGCATATACATACATACGTCCACGTTTTTTTGCGCGTGCAATGACATTTTTAATGAGAATTCATTTAAATGCATTTATTAACGCACGGCATTTTTCAGGATTAAATCTTTGTACATATTGATGGGAAGAGAACTAGAAGAAATTGAAGAGGCAGTTGCTGGCAACATTATTGGTAAGCAGTACGATTTTTTACATTATTTTTTGTGTGTTTTTAGGATTTCTTTCCCAAAAAGTGCCAACTAATCTATAGAATTATAATAGTTCATTTTGTATCATCAAATACTGAAAACTAAATACTTGCATGAAATTAAAGTATGTAATCATGATTCAAGGCAATCATTTTCATGTCAAACTTTAACATGAATTTGATTTTGATTAAATTGACAAAAGAAACATTGCTAAAATTTTGGCTTTCAAAAAAAAAACAAATGGTTTCACCCTCAAAGAGCTACGTTGACAGACAAATATCCCCTCTTTTTCAATAAAAGTTTAAAAACTATGGCAAATAATTAGCTTACCTTTTGTTCAGGTATTGGTGGCTTAGAAGATCACGTCCTCAAAACAGCAACACTGAGTACGACCATCGCCTGCCCTGCGTTCAGTGAACTCCAGTCGGCCGCTGTGCCTATACTAAGAGTTGCTTTAGAGCCAACCAATCCTAATCAACTCTCACAGCTAGTCAAAGGTGGGTAAATCACTAATTATGAGTGTGTTGTAAATTGTACACAGGTATATTAATTCCTATAGATTATTCGATCTCTTGCTGAATACAGTTCCATTCCAATTGTTAAACATTTTTAAGTTCTGTCAAAGTGTTGTCTATATGGCATCTAACTTTTAGACAGACTTCAAGAATCATGTAAATCAGTAAATCATGTTCCTCTAGGTTTGAAGCTCCTGAATCAGTCAGATTCATGCGTCCAAGTGCTGTTGCAAGAAACTGGCGAACACGTCATCGTCACGGCAGGAGAAGTCCATCTCGAAAGATGTTTAGAAGACCTAAAGTAAGTCTTTCAACTTTAATTCGCACTAGAAAATTTACAAGGCCTAATCTTTTTTTAATTTTTTTAGGAATAATTACGCGAAAATTCCGATCACTGTGTCGGAGCCTATTGTACCGTTCAGAGAAACTATTATCGTCCCACCCAAAATAGATATGGCGAACGAAGAAATCGATTCTCAAAACATCGATAAAGGGGACACAGAGCTCGATCCCGTTATTACTGTAAACACTAATAATAAACAAAGCAGAATCAAAATTAGAGCGAAACCACTGCCCAATGAAATAACAGCTCTACTAGACAAATCCACAGATTTGCTCAAAGCACTATCCCAGCATATAAAATCACTGCAGGGTATTTCAAAGAACGAAAACTTGGAAAATAAGTTTGACAACCTTCATATAAATGGTACTAATGAGCTGTCTGACAGAATGCTAAAATTAATTGAGACTTTCATTGAAGAACTCAAAAGTATATGCTCTAAATTGGGACCGGAATGGAGAAACGTTCCCGAACAAATTTGGTCGGTAGGGCCTAGGAATTGTGGGCCTAATTTACTCCTGAATCAAACGACAGATTATACTACGAAGTTTTTGTATCACAAAATGGAAATCAAAGAGGATCCGAGGTTTGAGTATGAGAGTAGTTTTGTGAATGGGTTCCAATTGGCCAGTTTGTCGGGCCCGCTTTGCGAAGAGCCTATGATGGGGGTGGCGTTTTGTGTAGAAGAGTGGACTCTGGACAAAAGTGAGGGGGAGGACGCTGGACACACGTATGGACCCCTTTCAGGTGTGTATGGTCCCAATAGAAATAAATCACTGTCGTTACAGGTCGCGCGGTCAGTTAAGATTAAGGGGTAAGAGCAGTGATCAATTTTAGGTCTATTCGGTATCTGAGGAGCGAGGAGGATGGACAGCGACACGTTATTGGTAGATCAGTCGCACTTCACTGCCTCGCGTTGGTATGTGCCGAATACCCTCACTAGTTTCGCAGAGTGATCTTAAATCATCGCGTGATGTGTACCGACTTGCGTGTAACTTCGTTGAACCTCGTCCAACTATGTCGCGGTGGTTTATAACTAACTTTTATTTTTCTCTTTTTATGTTATACTGAAATAAAACGAATATACTCATATCTTTTTATCGTAATATCCTCGACATGTTTCGGGCCATGTTTCTGGGTTTGTGCGCGTTTTTCTGCAGCTGCTGTGGCGCGTTGATCCCGATGATGAATTGGCACGAAAAATGACCAGCTAATCTATATATAAAGACGTGAATTTATCCGTTTTATTTTATTATGAGAGAGTCTTTTAATTGAATTTATCAAACAGGTCAAATCATGTCGGCTGTCAAGGACGGATGCAGGAAGGCTTTCCAGGTACAGCCTCAGAGGCTGATGGCAGCCATGTATTCCTGCGACATTGTCGTCGACCAAAAAGTATTAGGTAAGTTTTTAATAAGTCCCACTTTACATTGGTAAGATTTGTGTCACCTACTTTTGTGTTTGTTTTTCCGCATTACTATTAGCCAATTAGAAGTTTGTCCCCTTTTTTGTGTCAGATAATGTTGCTGGTAGTTGTGCAATAGATTAATTATTATACCTTTTGTTTAAAGTATGATCAGCCACAGCGGTAGGTACGCCATACAGCATTCTCCTATTACTTACGTGTTTAGGCGTTGTTCTCGTTTCAATGCCGCATTGCTCTTTCTTCAATCAGGCGTTCTATGTATTTTTTATGGAGCTAAATGGTTTTTAAAAACCAACCAAGGAAGATGCTTAAGTTACACGTGGACTGAATACAACAGTTATAATAAAAATGGCAGGAGCTATTTAATAAACTGACACTTTAACTACTGTCCGTTTAAATTTAATTTTCTTAATTACAATAATTTCACTACAACTACTATTTACACTTGAAATTTCTATGTATGGTTTTCTTAAATAAATAATGTATTCCTTAATTTAATCCTTACGTTTCTATAAATGCATTGACGTTACACAAAAAAACATCTGAAATTTATTATCACATCGTTTTGTGTAAGTACATTCTAATTGTAGGCAGGTAAGTTGGGTTACTAATGTTTGACCAAAAAAAAATTGCCAAGTTTTCGCTTCCCAAAAAATTTTTCGAAGATTTCCATTTGCCAAATAAACGTTACCCAAAATAACTTTTCCCAAAAAAATGTTTGGCAACCCTATTGTTTGGCACCTGAATGTTTGGTCATTGACTCGTTTAGCAACTAGTACTTTAGCCAAATTTCATTTAGTCAAATGGTTTA
>BHDV01005901.1:27470-168872 GCA_005406045.1 Adoxophyes honmai | reverse complement strand
TAATGCAATATACCCAAAGTATCAAAGTTTTGGCTTTTAATGCTTTGTCGTAACAAGTCATTTGACTAAACGTTTATTGTCTAATATTTGTTTTTCGTAATAAAACATTTGCTAAAAGACTAAATGCCGGAATGTCATTTTTCGTAGTGATATTCTGCTGAACAAAAATTTGGCCAAATGAAAATTTGCGTATCGATTTTATGCGAAAGATTGCATTGGCACATAAAACATTTGGGAAAATCTGTTTGGGTAATGAAATTTGACGAAAATATTTTTGGTAAAACGACAGGATCCCAGGTAAGTTACATAAATGTAAAAGTATGTTTGTTTGTTCATATGTCACCTTGCACGGTGCCATGGTGGGCAATAATTCCATTTTACATTTTACCTTCTATGCTAATTACTATAATGTAGTCATGGTTATTCTCTAAGCGTCAGGCAAACAAACATATACATATCTAGCATGCCATAAAATAAATAAGTAACATATAGGTAAGCTACAAGTACTGAAATAAATAATGGATCCTCTAAGGTAAAAGTCATTGCTTCAAAAGCGCACTACGTGCAATAAATGCAGTCCACTGAGTATTCAATAGGTAAGGTCTCGAATAATGTTCTACATACTAAACTTGGGTTTAGGATGCGAAATTTTTAGGCTCAAATTTCGATTGTGACTAATAATACGGCATTGCAATGAAGCGTTATTTGCAAGTCTTCGTTGAATTCAAAGAGGCGGAGTTCCTATTACAAGAGCCTGGATGAACCCAACATACTTTTGTTTATACAGTCTTTTAATGTCTAGTCGATCCAGTGTAACGATCGCGCGAGCTCTCTCACTTTGTACCACGGGAAGGGGGGATAGTCGGCAGCCATCCGTCTGACTCGAGATACCCTAGACCGCCGATTATAGTAGTTAGGCGACAAATAACTAGGTGTCTGGTATCGGTTGTAAACAGGCTTCTCCGGGTAGGCGTGCGGTTGGGAATAGTCCACTTTGTAGGCGCTTGTGGTGCTCTGTACGCCGGTGAATCGGTTGGGGGTGTATCCTGAAAATGACGGAGATTATCTTGAGTATTATGGTCAAATTGGTCACATTTGGACTCATTCCCTGTGGATAGCAAGTACAGTAAAATTACATCGGTTTTCTCGACTATCGGCTTCGTAGAGCGTAGTCTCGCTCCAATTTATGTGACGAAAATTGTTTCTTTCCAAAGACCGATGTGCTTCCTTTAAAGCTGTGTACTCGTATTTGCAATGGGAATAAAATTTTAGGAACTGGGCGAAAATTCTGCTGGCGTTATGGGCATCTTTATGTCAAGTACAGCGTGGTGTGGTAAATAGTTTTTAGTTTGTAGGTTCTATCTAACTTTAAGCCTAAAATATGCTAAAAGTGACTGCGTAACATGGTATACGTACGTAGTCGTGGTTTTGTTTGTATCACATGTCATGTGCTTTTTTTCTCCATTAGGGAATAAATGTATAATGTTTGTGAATGTCTAAGTGTAGGTTTTTCGCCTTGGAGTATGTATTACCTGCATAAGCCGGGTTGTGTCGAACGCACATCATGCCGTACACTCGGATGCCAGGCACCGAAGCATACGTGGGTTGATCGTGGGACATTGGCCCTTCTGTAATATAAAAATGGTAATAATGCAACAATACCTTTATCAAAAGGTTTGCAAAATACTCCAGTAAAGAGATTTCTCCCTAGTACGCCTAGCATTGGCAATCGTCTAGAAATGGCTGCAACAAGCCGCTACAGTTTCTTGAAATGTTTTTTTCATTCAAGGTACTGGATAAACAAAAAAGCTTTGCTGTCTCTCACATTACCAGTTAGTTTCGTATCCAGTCGAGATTCTTAATAATGCATTTCAATATCATCCAACAAGTAAAAATTGATAATAATGTCATGGGACAATTTAGTGACCGTGCTATGGGTAGGTACTAGACAACGGATAAACTTACTTATGTAGATAAACTTCCAAGACTCGAGAGCAAACATTCGTATTCATCATACAAATTTCTGCCCCGACCGGGAATCGAACCCCGGACCTTGAGCTTCACATTAAAATTCTCTAACAAATAGGCACCCCGGCCGTCAAATTAATAACAATAACGATAAGTAATTCGTGTGCTTTCAAACTTACCTAGTATATGGTTCTCGGGACACCGGCAGATGACCAAATAGTGGGACTTCCCGGTCCGTATGTTCTGCAGAGCTAGCAGAGACCAATCCCGTGGCGCCCGACACTCTCGCATTTCGGACACCGCTTCGCAAGTTTTCACTAACGTCACTGCTTTGTTGGCATACTGGAAATTAAAAATTAAACAATATTTATATTCGCTGCCAGTGTTTTTGGGATTTAAAAGATAAATTTTAGTGCTTTTTTTCCCCACTTTTCTTCTAATTTAGATTTTTCTTAATTTTCATATTAAAGTCTCTCGACTGTTGAGTAGGTATACTAAGTTGAGTTTATAAACGAAAATAACCTATAAACTACAAAATTTCAGCAGAATTAGTACCTTCTTACTATTATTTATTTTGTGGCACAATCGGTAACTTGAAGAGGGTTATTTAACTTGCAAGATTGGTTACAGATATACAAACAAACATCGGGACAGGTCGAACAAAGTAAAAACTTGTAAAAACATACAGTTTCAAAAGCTTTCGCTTGTTATCATTTGTGTAAAGAACAACATACTTACCTATCCTAAACAATTGGTTTTGCTAGTAAGAAACCACGTGCCTATTCAAATGCACTTTCTGCATTTGTTGATTGTTCATGAAGCAAGTGCGAAACTAAGGAAAGTTACCGCGAGTTTTTAGTTGAAAGAAAATGCCAGTGCGTATAATAACCAGCGAGCAAATTAAAGGCGTGTGAGAAAATCCTAACGCGTGACTTCTGGCCCTACACAGGTACAAAACCGCACGGAAGCACGCGCGAGTTGACTAGCGCGAGATATGCTGCTTGTAGGCCTAACACATCAATAAGCGAGCGGGATAGACTATGACTGTCAGTTTCTGACGTCTCTAGTTAGACAGTGACAGGTATAGTCTATCTCGGGCGATTCTCTATTCGCGCCTTCCTTTGCTAAACCGTTTTTGTAAAAAGGGAAGAATATTCTGTTACAGTCGTTTAGTGCAGTAAATTCAAAAATTCCAAAAATGTGGAGCAGATCCGTGTAATTGTAGCCAGATTAACGAGACGGTTGAAACGCTCGAATAATCGCCCGCCTGTCATTTTCTGAAGTCTCTAGATACACAGTGACAGGTACAGTACCCAACCAAAGTTTGCGCATCACTCTTCACGGCGAACATCGGCTTTGTAGAGCACTGTCTCTCTCTAATATACGTGACATTGTTTTTTGTTTCTTTCTAAAGACCGATTTGCCAACTTTTTGGTTGGGTACCGTATATCTCGCGCATTGCTATGCTAAGCCAGCTGATTATTATGAGAAAATACACTCATTGGACGGGCGTGCCAATACTCGTACTTATTTCCCCGTAAGGAGTGCAATTCTATCGTAACTAGTAAGAAATTTAGAAAATTACACATGTTATCGAGTTAGTAAGGCCCGTTCAATTTACTAAGCGGACACGCTTAAACGTCTTTTAAACTTACAATTCGTAATCAATTGATATACTATTGGCAGCAATGATATAAGCAAATCCATCTTCGTCAATTGCGACATATTTGTTCTTTCATTTTTAACTATTTTTCGCGATAGAGCGTATTAATTTAGATAATCGCAAATTAATAGTGCAAAAATGGTATACAGGGCAGTATTCACTGCGACAAACAGCAAAAATGTACAAATATTCCAAGTCAGCGATGTACCAAATCATTAAAAAATTTGGAGAGCATCATACTCTCGAAGATTTACCGAAATCTAGACACGGAAGCGGGCCGGAAAATCCTCAAGTCGACGAAAATGTAATGCGGCTGTTAAAATCGCTAAATTATCTATCCGTTCGTGAAATTGCCAAGAAAGTTGGCGTCAGCGTAGGTACAGTACAAAATATTAAAATATATATATATACGAACCTACGAAAAGCATAAAATTCCGAAAAGAAGTGTAGAACAGCAAATTTAGATCGAAAAAACGGTGCGGGAAGTTGTACAACATCTTACTAAAAGATAAATCTCGTTGCATTTTAATGGACGACGAAACTTACGTAAAATATGATAGCAGTACATTACCGGGGCCCCAATACTACAATGCCGTCGTAGGAGAGTCTGTACCCGAAGAGGAAGAACTATTAAAATGGATAAATTCGGGAAGAAAGTCCTGGTTTGGCAGGCAATCTGTTTCTGTGGCCTCAAAAGTGTTTGTTATTTTGCAACAGGCACTATTGGCGGTGAAATATACAGAAAAGAATGCATCCAAAAACGATTAATTGCCGTCTATCGGAAACACAGTATCCCACCCTTGTTTTGGCCTGATTTGGTAATTTCCCACTATGCTGGGCCGACAGTGGAGGTACTAAATTCAAAAAACATTGAATTCACTCAAAAAAACACAGTCCACCAAATCGTCCGGAGCTCAGTCCTATCGAGCGGTACTGGGCTATTGTGAAGATGAACTTAAGAAAGGATGGTCGTGAAACAAAATCATTGGAAGAATTAAAAAAAAAGTGGTTTACAGCTAGTCGAAACGTGTCAAAAAGTGAAGTGCAGCACTTATGCGTAGTATCCGAATAAGTCTGTAATTTTTAGCGATGTAATTAAGTTTTTTTTTTCATTAAATGGTATTTTGTTTCTTTTCGTTTTAATAATATTTTTAGCCAAATTAAGACATAACAGCGAAAATAAAATCATAAAAATAATAATATTTTGTGTGTCCGCTTAGTAAATTGAACAGGCCTTACCTTCTTCTTGGAATCAGTGGTGAGCCTGGTGGTATGCAAATCGTCGGCGTTGAGGCTCGCGGAGCACGGGTCCCGGTAACGGGCTGGGCACGCGCACAAAGGCTGAGTGTAGTTCAGGCGCACGTACACTGCGTTACACACCTGGAATGTAAAATTATATGACTTTAATACATACATACAATCACGCCTGTGTTCCCAAATGGTGTAGACAGAGCACACGAAACATGGTACGGGCAAAACTATGACTATTGCACGCTTCGCAGCCACTTCGAGCATAAGTTTAGGTTTAACACATTCCCTGTCCCCGTACAAAACGGTCTGTCAATGTCACAAGTCCAGTTGTGCGTCTGTGTATGAAACTGTGGCACCATTGTGGGAGCATGGACTTGAGAAAAAAAGCAACATTGGGGGCCTTCGGACAGGGAAGAAATGATGAAAGATGTTAAGAATAGATGAAAGATGTATAATAGTGACAGGTTGCCAGCCTATCGCCTAAAGCATGCCAAAACCCATTTCCTTAGTCGACTCCTTAGGACATCCACGGAAGAAATGGAGAGCTATTATTATAAACCGACACCACGCGGGTTGACGTTAATAAACTTATCAATTTAAAACAGTTGGCAAATACCGAGGTTCTAGTTTTAAATTTCGGTGTTAAAGAAAATGGATATCGAAAGATACGAACATTTCGAAATCGGTCCATACGTTTGAGAATTACCATGCCACAGACAGACATATACGTATGCATTCACGAAGAGTCATTGACGTTAAACTTATGTTATAAATCCCTAGTTTTTGCGTTAGGGGTTAAAAAAGAGGGTATGTAAATTAAATTCAAAGTTGGCTGCGCGCATTTAATTGCGCGATTGATCATTTAATTCCTAATAAGTAAAAGATAATTATGAGGTACCTAAGTATAAGATATCGAGGTAATTTACGTTTATTAAGCAAACCATTACTTCTTACTCTTTTCTGGACGCTTGACTAAACTTCTTATTCAATTGTGTGGCTCTAGTTGTCACTCCGGAATTCGCTTTACTAATTTTAAAAGTCTACGTAACGCATCAAGCGTTATGATGACGATGATAATAATGTATTTAAATTTACGTACATACATCACGCCTGTATTCCCATACTAGGTAGGTAGAGCACAAAACGGCGCATAGATAAAACCATTTTTTTCACGTTTCGGCCACTTGTAGCATACATTTTTAGGTTTTGAGTTGGCAGGTAGTGATAGGTATAGGTATAGGTTAACCTAAAATATACATACATACATACATATTCTCACGCCTGTATTCCCATGAGGGGTAGGCAGAGCACATGAATTCTAAAATCCAGTGCCACGTTTAGCAAATTCAGGGTAGCCAGATGGTTAAACGTGATGTTGCGGTGACAGGTTGCTAGCCCATCGCTCACAAAACACTAACCCTTTCCCTTTCCTTTTAACCTAAAATATATCTTAACCTATTTCCTTAGCCGCCTCTTACGATATCCACGGATGAAATGGAGGGGTGTTATTCTAAACCCGACACTACAAGAATTTAGACATTAAGTATTTAAAATTACAAGATGCGCTTTGAATAAAAACAAGCATGGAAGTACTAAGAGCTCTGCTTCCCTTAATATAAGCTTGCTTTTTCTCATACGTACAATAAACAATAGCCATGTATAGATGTAGATCGTACCTGTTGTATGGCGCATTCCGGTAGCAAGTAAATGTGCTGGTTGTGAGGATAGTAGTGGTATTTGGTGGGTTTGGCCAGCACTGACGTAGAGCCTGCCGGCAACGGGACCGTCTGAAAAAAAACAAAAAAACTATTATTTTCTGAACCTATCTGTTTAGTGATGTGATGACTGTGAGGTTATGCACATAATTATCGTGGTCCATGTTACTTAATTAAGGGTCGATATAACTAAACCTAAACATAATCACTTGTCTACCGCAATAGGAAAATAACCTGTAATGGTAGATCTAAGTTATGATAAATAAAAAAAATAAAAAAATATTTTAAGTCTTGATGTTAGTCACCTCTACCGACTTTTTTCATATGGTAAATTGATTTACTCGCGAGTAAAGAGTGAAATTTATTCTCGTTTCGTTGAATGAATCGGCCCTTTGTTCTGCTTCTCACTTTTGCACTGCGTCTTGTCTGCTAATGAAATTATATTTACCTTAACATCCAATCCACTTATCTGTGGGTAGAGATAAGCCAATTCTAAGCGAACGGAGTCTCGAGCTACAGCTAGTATTATAAATTAATAACGTGGAAATTTCGGCTCCTCGTTAACCAGCAGGTAGTGGCAGTAGGTCGTCTTTGATCGCGGATCGTTATCCACAAAGATGACCCATTTCACAACGAACGCCACACGAATTTCGCGGTCACCTGTGAATAGACCTATTGAAAAGCAACATCCAATTTGCTACGACAGCCTGTCACAATGATGAGAATCGGCAAAGGTAGGTCCCCAGCTTGGTCCCATTCATCCGAAGCTTCTGTGTCAATGATCTCGCATTATACTCTCTTATTGAGCTGAACGCCGCTTTTAACTACGATTCTATTCGCACGAGGTGCTTAAACAATGAGCATTGGCCGACTGAACAGATATTTTTCAATGAGTGCACTTATCGACTATCTCGATTCCAACTATGCAATAAAGTAGAGTGCAGGAAGCTTGATTGCTGTGATGTGACTTCCGTGATTGTTTTATGCCCGATAAGGCGAGGTTTAACTGATGCATCAAAGCGACCTTAGTTATGGGACCGCGGTTTAGGCCGCGTAGGTGGTTTTGTTACTTTATGGGATGAAAAGTAGGACCTACAACTTTCTTTTCTCTCTTTTGGTCTTGTAGCTCGATCCCATAATTCTATTTTCATTTTACAGGGAGAACGAAACGTGTTATGACCTAATGTAATTGCCTACTTATGTAATTGGGCAAGTATGTTATACCTGAATTTTGCAAAAAAACACCTAGACGAGTTGCAAACGAATAATGTGATTCATGTGTAAACATTCGAAATTAATTTCAACGAGTAAATATACGTATATATTTGGCACAGTTATACCGCATTAACCGCGTAAATAATTCGGGAATATTATATCACTTCGGGAAAGCGATAATTTTTGCGATAAGAAATAAATCAAGAGAATTCCCTAGGGAAATACCAATGAAACATGTATAACGCTACACGTATAAGGGAACAAATCACCCGAGCTAGTACTACTTAGCAGATTCCTTAGAAAAACTCGGGCCGATTGATGTTCTGTTCACAATACTTCACGGTCAGGTACATAGCGATTTTCTGCCAATTGCGTTGTCACGTTACTTGTAGATCAGGTTAATAAACCTATTTAGTTTACGATTCACTTTTTTCAGGCGATTCATCTGTAATATAATAGAGTAACTCCACACTTGAATAATATTCAACGTGATTTGCTAATTTATTTCTAAAAGTTGTTCAGTCTCCTCGGTTATTTGCACTGTGGTGAATTTTGACACGTGTACAAGTTGAAGACCGTGTAAATAATAGTTCGCTGACAACCGTTACGCTTCGAAGGTCTAGTTAGTATACATTGTCACGGATTACAATGTTCACCTGCTGTGAGATTTAATTTTGATAAATATCGGACCCTTGTCGCTCGCTTCATCTAGTCCAGTAACCTGTATACTGACGTCAGATGTCGAGCTTTAACAAAGATCGTTTTTGTGGATATACACGACATTTAGTCTAACTCATTTTTGTTAAAAGTTATGGTTCGATTTGGAGACTTATTTGGCACTTGGATTTTAGTCACCAACCACATTTATTTGAAGATAAAAGTTACAGTACAGATATACGAATTATCATACGAAAGTTATTTATTTTAACAGACTCAACCGAAGCGTGACAAATTTAATGGAAAAAGTCGTTTTTAGTGCGTTCAGTGCGTACCCATCGCAATGCACTTTTCCGACCTTCACGGCGGCAATAGCTATTGGTCACATCTTGCGATCACACTCTTTGTTTTCTATATCACCGGTGCTACTTTCACTCGCTTCCGTGCAGCGCCCAGCGTCATCCACCAATTTGGTCGATTCCACACTAAAAATTAATTACCTGCTCTTTTAGGGCTGCACTTTCTGCGTGAACGCTCTGCTTTCACTTTATGCTCGATGGGATTTATTCGGCAGTTGGCCGATTAAGTGCTTAATTAATTTCAGCGGTTAAAACGTGTCCAGTGTAATAAACAGAGCAATTCGGTCGAAGTACCAATAGTGAGCAATTCGGCTCGCCATTAAAAGTAGGGTTATGGGAGTTAAGTTGCTGCTCCTTAGAGCATGTACCGTTTCTGATGGCGGTCGATAACAGAGCAAGGCGCCGGGCACCGCACCGAGTCATCAGGAGGGCAAGCGGTGGGTTAGATCCTCCTTGCTATTATCCGAGAACGCCGGACGTCACGTCCAAGTTGAACGATCTGATCACCACTTTGGTTTTGGGATAAACTTTTGTTGTTATCAACATTTCTTTGTCGGCAATGACGGCCGGTGCTATTCTTTTGTTTAAATTTAACCATTCAAATGCCCACACAACGTTTTCCCGTCGTATACATTGTATACGAGGCTAAAGTCAGACTTGTTTCAAGTCCAGGACTTGTAATATTTTTCTTGAGCATGCGTTACTCTGCGTAAAGGGGGAGCACGTTTTCAATTCACAGTTGCATGATATCATAATCTTAATGAACAGTACGCGTGTTACCGCCGGTGATAATTGCTTGTTTACATATTTATCTGCTTACGCAAATACACAAAGCTGTCTCGTATTCCGTTACTCGGGTTAGGTCAATGTTAAGCAGGCATAAAGATCGCGCGATATGTTTACCTTAAAAGTAAATCTTGGTTCACAATCATGATCTAAACTTCGTGAAACGGTCCAAACTACAATCGCGATTACACCGAGGTTGGTGAACTATGAAATGCCAATAATAAGCGGGTGGATATCTTAATTTTGTGGTTGTCAAAACGAGAAAAAGAAACTGAGATACTGTTTCGCTAGCGGTTAAACCGCGATAGTCTTAAGGATTCGCCTCTCTTGTAAAATTATGTCTGGATTATTTAAATTTTTAAGTTATCCCCGCTCGCTGTTGCATGAAACATGATATGGCAATACATTTTCAGAACACATCATGTTTAAAGTCACTTATATTTTCAGCTAAGTTTTGTTTTTAGAAGAAAGTTGCACGTACTTAAACTATTCTTATTAGATACCTATTTAACAGAAAAATTAAATGGGTTACATCGATAAAAAGAGAAATTACGAGAGTCGTTTAGACGTCTGTTTGTATGTGCACCGCAATAAACTTGATGGTTATAATTGTAATTAAATAAGTACGGCGCTCTTGCGGTTTTCATAATAAAAATGCTCATTATAAAACTCCTTAGCGGGACATATCCTGTACATACCTCTCTGTCAATTTCTTTTCGATGTTCCTTTTTAGAAATGCCGCAATAAAAATGGGTGTGTGATGTTCATAGCTTGTACGACCGCAGTCCTAATTAGGTATTTCTAGTTGTTTAATAGTAAACCTAAACACGTTATCTAGTGAATCTAAAAATGCTTGTATGCAGACCGCAGCATCTTGATACTTGGCTACGTGATTAGCAACCACTACATAGTAATTTTTATTATGTTGGTATTGTTCAGTCATCAACATAGATCTTTTTTCCCGCAGCATAGACGTGAACTAGGTCTCCGCTCTATGCACGACAGTCTATTAAGAAGTACTGTTCGATACATAATGTTATCTGATGGTTAGGGCAGTCTTACTGTACATAATTTTAAGCCAAAGTGTTAGAGTTCGTAAATGAAGCGAAAATAATATATCGTTAGACATCATATCTAATTTCAAATACATGGAAAACTCTACCTATGTAAATCACTTCTCAGTTGTTGTTTCGTTCAGTCAAACAAAGCTCCACCAATACCGAGACACTGAGTAATCGTTTAGTAACAAAAATATATTAAATTGAGCACCAAAACAATACAATTTCGATTACAGAAATTGCAAGACACGGAGACAATAGGCAGCCGCTTTTTAGGGTTCCGTAGCCAAATGGCAAAAAACGGAACCCTTATAGATTCGTCATGTCTGTCCGTCTGTCCGTCTGTCCGTCTGTCCGTCTGTCCGTCTGTCCGTCTGTCCGTATGTCACAGCCACTTTTTTCCGAAACTATGAGAGCTATGCTAATAAAACTTGGTGAGTAGATGTGTTCTGTGAACCGCATTAAAATTATGATACAAAATTAAAAAAAAAACAATATTTTTTTAGGGTTCCCCATACATGGAACTGAAACTCAAAATTTTTTTTTTTATCAAACCCATATGTGTGGGGTATCTATGGATAGCTCTTCAAAAATGATATTGAGGTTTCTAACATCATACTTTTCTAAAGTGAATAGTCTGCGCGACAGACGCTTCCAAAGTTGAAAAAGTTGTGTCCCCCCCCCTCTAACTTCTAAAATATAAGAGTGATAAATCTAAAAAAAATATATGATGTACATTACCATAAAAACTATCAACGAAAATTGGTTTGAACAAAATCTACCAAGTAGTTTTTTTTTTATAAATAAAATTAAAATTTATCATTAGTTCGAAAATCTGTCACTAGATGGCGTTGTAATCTGTTTGTACGGAACCCTCAGTGCGGGAGTCCGACTCGCACTTGGCCGGTTTTTGTATTATCTTTTATTGTGTTGGTCATCCAAAACTTTGGCATTTACTAATAGTCGTCAACAAATACCGTACAAGACGATGAAAAGTTGATACGACCATAATTTCTCGTAACTCAAATTTAATTTAGCTTCGGCAAAACATGTTAACTAACTAAATCAAGACAACTAAATCGTACCAAGAGCTGTATTAACAAGCTATTCAGATGTGCATCCAAATGAAGATGCAAACAAAGTTACTTGGAGCCTATTAAAACGAGTTTCTAATTTTATGAAATGACAGCTAAAACGGGGTTCAGTGGCGATAATTAACTGCATTCCTGTCCGCGGGCGTGTTTGCTTAGTACCTTGTTAATCTTAGTCACAGGTACTTTATTACTAGGAGCACGTATTTAACGATGTGACGTGTATTCAGGGATCCTTTGGCGTTAGACGAGGTACGAGGTTTGTCGGGGTTAAAGGTAATATGCCTTTGCTGATTCTATGTGTCCACCTGGTAGGTAGGTGAGATAGGGCAATGTTTGTGCGTAGTAATTGACACAGTGCAAGACATTGCACTAATGATCGTAAATAATTTTTATTAATTCATAAATCATTACGCCTGTCTTCTCTAAAAGGGTAGGCAGAGTACATGAAAACTTAACTTTATGTGATATTTACGTTACCAGCTACTTGAAGCAATGACGGTAAAATTTAAAAGCCGAGTATCGAAGAACTAAGCTGTTAAATATTGGGTTGCTTGCGTCCTAGACATAGAATATGGAGTGAGAACCAAAAAGTTGCACGAATAGAAAGAAAGAAAAAAGAAAACACATTTTTAAGTATGTTTTAATACACCTCAACGCAGGTGCAGCTTTTAGGTCCTCGCCCGAACGTGTAGGAGTATTTTAACGAAGGCCGAACTAAACGATGTATAACTTTCACTCGTATTTGCATATAACAAGAAGTTAGGTCCTGGCCGTGCTGAAATGCGTTCAAACCCAAATCACCTTCGCAGGTAGGCATTTGGGAACCTAACAACGTGTTAGCACAAACCAAATACATACAGAAGTCTAGCAATTGTTGTTCATTTTTCATACCTACGCTGGCCGGTCGCCTTACAGATGTCAATTATGGGGTATCCACATAAAACTATCGTGGTAGTGGCGCTTGTGTTATGTTGTTTGATTTATCATTAACTAGCTTTCCACCCGCGGCTTCGCCCGCGTGGAATTCGGTTATATCGCGGTATAAAGCGAACATTTCCCCGGGAACATTAATTTTTCCGTTATAAAAAGTACCCTATTATTTAATCCGGACTTCTAACTTTACGTCTGCAAAATTTCAAAGCAATCGGTTCAGTAGTTACGGCGTGAAAGCGGAACAAACAAACAAATAAACAAACAACCATAGTAATAGTAAGGATAACTAAAACATTTTTAATTTCACGTCATTGTCGACATTTTGGAAATGCATGATTATTATATTTTGAACTAAAATAAATTCTCATTCTTTTCGTTTTTTTTACAGTAAGCTAATGGAAAATACTTTCCAGGCATTTCATTTCAGATACTGAGGTATTACAATTTCACCTTGAAAATATTGCAGAATCGTTCGTAAACGCGCGTTTCAAGCGGACGGCAATCTCGCTCGGACTTGTCCCAATCCGAGGCATCTTTGCATTGAGATTGACTTCTGTACCTCGGTCATTTGTGGTGTTAGGTACAAAACTTAAGCCCATTCCCCCGGCACCACGTAGGCCCGAAACACTTTGTTGTGCTAACCCAAATTTCTACGCGCCCTTGAACATTACCGTCCAACGACCTGCCATAAATCTGAAACGTGACAATCTGCCGATCCCCCTGTATCGGTGCCATAGTCACGCGCGAAACTTTTCGTCCTTCATTTGCAAACAGCCAGGGTTACGAGCTGACAAAAATGACGATGTGGGAATCGATACGTAAGCTCGAACCAATTGATTTCGAACCCACCCCGAACGTTGTCACAATAAACGTAATAAAGCTTTTTATTGTCATGCACTTTCATGTCACTATGACAAAACATAACGTCACGCCTCTTTCCCATAGGGGTAGGCAGAGACTATTTTGTTCCACTCGCTACGATCCTGACATATGTCACTATGACGTTCACTGTAAATAGGTTCTACGATGGGTTAGGAATCATTTGGTTCGAGTGTACGTCGGGGGCCAGCAAAGATCGAAAATTCATGTTGACGATAGTAGTTCCAATCGATAATCTATACTAATATTATAAAGCGGAATAGTTTGTTTGTTTGAACGCGCTAATCTCAGGTCTGAACTGAAAAATTCTTTTTGTGTTGGATAGACCATTTATCGAGGAAGGCTATATAACATGACGCTGCAACCAATAGGAGTGAATAAACCCAACAAAATGTGGGGAAAACGGGGAAAATCACCCAAAGTCACTATTCCACGCGGACGGAGTCGCGGGCACAGCTAGTATTTATTATTTAGAAAAACCATAAGCAAATTGGGTTAAAAAAATTGCGCTAGCTCAAAATAAATCCTGAATCCATAAAATCTTCTTGATCCTTGTATCTTGATAGACTGTTTCACTAATTATTCACATAGATTATAATTACCCACTAAGCCGGACATACGGCCGGCTCCAATTTTCACTGTACCGATGGAGTAGCTTAAAACTAGAGTTACCTATTGCATGATTTCCACCAAACGGCTGGAATCGGAAAGAATTTTATGGTCTTTAAACGATACTGAACCTTACGGTCACTGTTTTTAAGTCTACATTACCAAGCTGCGTACAAAAGCTAGGTGACGTACGTCGCCCGCGACACGTGATCGTGTCCGTAGGTATGTCGCGACGCGCGATCGGCGCCGCTCGGCTCCTTTCGGATGTCGACGTGCGCGTACGGTGCCGTGCGCATGTCGTCGTGTCCGATCGAAATCTTTCAGCTGTCGATGCCGCCGTGACCGACCGGGCGAGCGCGATATCAGTTATCTGGTCATCTCCTATTACTGCTGTTCATCGTGTATAATATGTAGGTACTTAGGTATTTGTAAACAATAAAAATTAAAGTGTTGTAACTTTTATAACAGAAGACTCAAAGTTATTTAGGTGACTCCCATATACTTGTTACTAGTCGTGTTTTTAGTAGATATTCATTTTAGTTATTTGTTTGCGTAGGTGAGCTACATAAATACATATTGGAGTACCATCGCGAACTGGTATTGTTGAGCCATTTACCTATACCTAGCTAACATCTAGTCCATCGTTTCTTAACATCGGGTCGCGACCCAAATTTGAGACGAGGCTGGAGATACGTTCGCTAGCGTCTGTTCGGTGACGTACGGTGCCGTTCGGATGCGTCGACATCCTGTCGGCCGCGAACGGCGGCATCGGCTCGATCGTGCGCGTCGACATGCCGACGGCGACGTACGGCTGTCGCGGAATCCTTTCGTATTCTTTCCGTTCCGTTCCTGTTCCGGCCGTTTGGTGGAAATCATCCTTATGCCATTTTCCTATCTACAAAACTAAACCGTCGGTAGGTTGAAAATTGGAAAGTGCCGTCGTTGGTCGCGTTATTTTTAATACGAGTAAAAATTACAGCAGTTTAAAATAGCGCGTGGCATGGTTTGTTTACATTTAGTTAATCAGATACCTAAAAGTCGTTTTTGAATTCAATTTAAGTTATCTATTGATACGATAAATTTGTAAAGATACCTACAAATTTCAAATAACATTTTAAGCTCGATGTTATCCAACATAACTCCGCCAGCCACGCGTGAAACTCCACGACACCCTTCATTTGCAAACAGCGCGTACTTGGCAAACTCGCCGTCGCGAAAACGACCACTCGATCGCACACTTGTACAGCCCTGCTAAAGCGAAAAGCCGTAACTGCATCGGATTTCTCGTGGAGATATGCTCTTCCAAGTTCGGCGGGGTTGTACGAGGCTTGAATGCAATCAACGTTCGTTGGCCGCGACCCTCCTCAACACAGGTTCAGGGTTACCTCTTGCGTAACGGATACGTAACTGCTCTGATATATTAACAAACCCGTTCGAGGACGCGTTTTCTTTGAAAAGATCGCTGTGTTTAATGAAGTGATTAGATTAAGACGTACGAGGGTGGAGTGGTGTGACGACGATTTTTCCGCTTCGGCTGCCGATCCTATTAGGGAGTAATAAACGGCAAATTAACGTACTCATTACAGAAGTTGATTGAAAATTCGTATAGAATCAGAATGACATCGATAATCCTTTCATTGCTGAGCATCTGGGACTGCGTAGAGTTTTAACGCCGATTGGCGACAGTGGCAATGTATGGGTTGGGTAAAATGGTGGAGGTTCCAAGTGAAAATAATCCCAATTAGTATAGATGCGAAAGTAACTCACTTTTTCACGCTTCAAAAGCTGTCCTGATTTGGACGAAATTCAGTGTGAGGATTTGAGTTGCAAAGAAGGACATGGGCTGCGTTATGTCCCAGAAAAATGCATTGTTCCCGCGGAATAGGGATAAAGAAAGAGAGAAAGAAAAATGATTCTTTTCAGGTCTTCAAACCATCACCATACAAAACAACTAAAAACGCTTAACACTATTAGGTACTAATCATACTGACACAAGAAAAGTGATAAACGGACCTTCACTCAGCATGTGTTCGGATGTAAGCGAATTTTATGCGGACGGAATCGCAATAATAATCGCAGTAAATGTCGGCGTAATGTTTAATTTAAAACGACATAAATCCAAAGATCGAGTCGAGATGCATACGATTGGATGTAAAGATCCGACAAATTTGACTTATTCGCATTACGGTTATAATTTGTCGTTTCTCTATCTACCAAAATGACTCTTATTTTTTACCTGTTTCGTTTTCGGAGATATTCGAATGTATAAGGTTTGATTTGGTAACTTTTACATGTACCTGTAATTGTCAATTTTATTTTAACCCTCCTGAAAAAGTAAGAAATCACATTTCTGACTAATTTCGGAACTTACCGTGTTCATTTACTTACTACGTTCGATCGAAATCGGCAAATTTAATACTTGGTAATAAGTATAAAAACAATACTATTTAGACATTATTTTACTTGTGAGAAATAATGACAGCAAAATAGACATCACTCAAAGATACAGATATCCCTTCAACAGTTAGCAAATGGCCACAATATGCCATCTACGATACAAACTTGCATCTCCGATTTCATAATGGATGCGAAAACTTTTTACCAACACTATAACGATGTCTGCGATCAGTCGCCTTTCCCTATAATTACTGTAACAGTCTTGACCATTAACTTCCTTATTCGTTCTAAGTACAGGGTTTTTCTCAATTTTCACTTGATTGATTTATAGTCCCTTATTACGTTACTGCCTTAGGCTGGGCCTGCCTACACCGACTTTGAAAAATAAAGGCTTTGCTTTTCTTCATAACGGGTCTGTTCTCGTATTTGCTTTTTATTGCTAGCCAGTATTAAAGGTGATTAGAGTGCCAGAAACAACTGAATTTCTTCTAATAATCTGTGATTAAAATAACCACCAAAACACTGAACTGTGCTGTTATTTTTGTTTTGGATGCGATGTTCTGTTTTATGCTAAAGGGGATAAACTAGCAAATGGATCGTCCGATCGTCATTTGTTAGTTATTAATAACAACCTATGCTTGACAGGTTTATTTACTCGATTAAATGTACACAAAAACATCATCTGTGGATGATTTATGTATGTATTGAAAGTCTTTTTATAGTTACATTTTTTGTATTAAAATATACACATTTGTTTACTAAGGATTTTAATGAATCCATTGATCGTGGCGGATGAATTTGCTTTTCTAGCATCAGCTACTAAATTAAAGGTTCAAATTACCCCTGACATTCATATTCACTTCAATCATCAGTATTTCAAAATCTCGACCACTCGATAAGAAACTTGTCCAAGATCCATTCCTGTCCAATAGTTACGTTTCCACAAACACATCTTTATTTTTTTTTCTAAATTCAATTCTGGGAGAACGACTGTCTTGTCTTGTACTAAAAACATTTTTCAACTTTAATAAAATATTTAAATCGTCACCCGCATTGCAGGTGTTAGCGAACATTACATTGATGATATTTGTACCTATTGCCTCATCTGAAACTAGTTTTCGCTGCAACTGCTGATGTGGGCTTTGATCTGATTAATGAATCCAGCTTGTTTTTTTCTGATTCGACCACTGCGTTTGTACTTTATTATAAACCTGTTGTCGATTCCCTTGTCATTACTGCTACTTATTATACGTTACCTCAGCAAAACGCACATTGTACCTACAATGTACCTGTTACAATGTTATATTAGGTACGTAAGTATTGACTTGAACAGCAAGGCTAATCATTGAGAGATGAAATTCAACGTTTATATATTCCGAGATTTCAGATATTAACACAAATCTCTCGTAAAAATGGAATGCACCTCATCTGAATGTAACATGGTTTTTCCATTACGTTTATTTCAACATTTGAAAAGAACACCATTTTTTAATTTTGGCCCCTACAAAGGTCCGTTTTCCCACACGAATTGCATTAGATTTACGCCTGAACTGTTTGCCTCGCCGTTTCTCAGCGTTAGCGGATCCGTTACTTCTGAATCATAACTTGTACGCATTAAAGCCGATGGGCGTATTAAATTCCCAATGACGTTGAATAAATAGCTACAATGTTCTAGTACAGCGTACACAGGATAGCGGGCAGAGACATCTAATACTTCAGTATTATATCTATGCTTTAGTTTCTCGTTCCGCACTGTTTGGAGCAGGGTTGTTCCTTGCATGTCAACGGCTACCGGTTCATTTATGACCACTAAAGCCGCTGTATTATGCAGTGAAGTGATTACTAGCGTCCTGTTAGGGAAATTACGACGTGGATTAGCGATGTAAAGAAAAGAGGGCAACGATATTTTTAGACATGACTTTTAATTAAATAATTACTACGCCTTGTTTACAGCTGTTTTTATTTTTATTAAAAACAAATACTTACTATACCAAATC
This sequence comes from Adoxophyes honmai, assembly GCA_005406045.1. NCBI lineage: Eukaryota > Metazoa > Arthropoda > Insecta > Lepidoptera > Tortricidae > Adoxophyes > Adoxophyes honmai. Next base: position 150,291 of record BHDV01005901.1, on the reverse strand, counting down.
ATAGAGGAGTCCAATAACTAAGGTCGCATTAAGTTAAAAATATTTCGTAAAGAGGCTACGAAAAACGAATTAGCCGTGGTGTGCTCTTTATACTCTGTTTATGTATGTATGTATGCATCAAGTTAAACTTGAGAAAATTGACCCTCTATAAATAACATACGTAAGGAAAATTTGAATGAAAGCTTTTAGCAATGATGACTTGAATCCTAAAATGATAATTTTGAATACTTAGTGTGAGCGTTTCGTTTTCACTTTGGAAAAACAAATGACGCGAAGCCAAAACACGAGATAAATTTACAACATCAAATTTTTACAATCAGCTAAAGATATAGACATGGTCATGGTTAAAGTGCCAAAAATACGTACACGGGAACTTTATGTCGAGACAATAAGAGCGTGTATACATATTTTTGGCACTTTGACTGTGTGGATGACTTTGTTGCTGGTTGTACTACGAAAGAAACTCTGAATCATGTTACACATAGGTAACATCTTAGGAAACAAATACTAACAAGAGTTACGATCCAAAGGTGGTAATCCATAACATACAATTAGTCAACGTTGGTTAAGCATTAAACACCACTTAACTACCCGAGAATTCCAACTTCATGGCTCAATGAAACAAGAAGAATAGAAAACTGTTTTGCATATTGAAAATCAAAGTGGCTTTTGTTGATCAAGTCGAATTGTATGTTGTGCTTATCTCATACACAAGAGCGCCTAGTGTAATCAAACCGGTCATGGATTCGATAAAAGCTTCGTTTGCGAAATAATGCCAAGAATGTATGGAGACGTGTCGACCGCGGCAGTTGTCAAAACGTGACGCTTGGAGGCGCTGTCTTAGTTTCCATACAATTTCGCGTTAATTCGCAAACGAAGTCCTTATCGAATCCATGACCATTTTCATTACACTGAGCACTATAAAATATGCTTAAATAAAAATAAAGGTAATATTATGTTACAATGTAAATTAACTACGCCAGGAATGGGTAGCAAAATACATTTATAGTCTCGATTCTTTAGGAAGATTAACGTTTTCATTCCGCTTATTGACAATTAATTATTTCAACGGACGATTGCACTGGAATTTTAATAAGCCGGCCATGCTTTCCGTTGCCACAGATGAGAATTAGTGTTGCTAGATTTGAATCCATTAAGAAATTCTTCCTTTTTTACGATTTAAATAAAAAAGAATCATCGAAATGCATATACGCGCATAACTTTCGTACTCGTACTACTGCATGAAATTGAATCACTCTTACTTTTTTATGTTTATTTATAGAACATGTTTTGCATAAAAAAATAAATCAGATATTATAAAAAATAGTAAGTGAATGTGATAGAATGACGTTCAGTTGTTCAGTCAACGACAACTTCAAACAGAGATTTTGTTCCCTTTAAAAACGTAAAATTCATTTACATGAGTTACAAATAAACAAAAGATGAACGTCTTGGTAAGTTACGAATACTACGTTATGTCGATCGTCAACTGTCAACTTTAATACTTTGGTGGCAGACTGTAAGTATTCCACCTGCAAACATACATCTACATAGTTACAGTAGAATTTAAAATCTCGTAGAATTAAGGTAAACAAAGGTGTGGCCGACAGCGAAAAACATTAATAGAATTTGAGATGTTTTTACTTTTGAAATTTAAGAGAAACCCATATTCTAAAATATTGCTATATATTTAAATGATGACTAAATAGTTTAATTTGTTGACTACTAACACTTTAAGGATATTAAAATACCGGAATACTTTTTAACGAAGAGAAAACGGTTTTCTTTGGGAACATTAATTTATTGCACTGGTATCACCGTTATGCCCCCCATTCACGATAGCTCCGGGACGTCGTCGAATCCTTTAACCTGGTCCAATTTGATCGTCAATGGCGAATCGTCGCTCCAGAATTCGAACCCACGTCCGCGCACAATATTTTCGGCAAACTCACCGTGAATGCCGGATCGTGGCTCCAAGCCATCAGTTCGTTCGTCAGTGCTGCCAATTTAGCAATGGGGGGCATTAATTTAATAATTCGAACTCTGGAGCGACGATTCGCCATTGACGATCAAATAAGACCAGGTTAAAGGATTCGACCACGTCCCGGAGCTATCGTGAATGGGGGGCATAAGATCCCCTGAAATGCCAGATTGACAATGACGTAACTTTGTTTATATTAATTCCGTGTGATTTTAAATACGATCTTATGTAGATACATTTAAATTACAACTAAAATTCAGTTGCACCAACTGTAACGGAATTTTAATGTAATTTTTAGCAGTTACAATGCAGTTCGTCTCATCACCTGCATTCCTAAATGGGATAGGCAGATGACACGGAACATTACAAAGACGAAGACCATGACTACACTTTTCACAGCCTCTAAACATAATTTAAAAGTCACATTTCGTCGTCTCTACTTCCGCCAGTGAAACAGATAGGCGTAATTCTGAACATGACAAACAGATTAACGCTTTGGATACAAACTATAAACACTTCCTAGCCACTAGCTTAAACATTCAAGCGCAAAAATATTACGCTTATATTTTATTTTGTGACTGAAATAGAATTTCTCATCGAGAAGTCTGTGTTCCGAGATTTTATCCGCTCACGAACGCTTGGCTCCGCATTTTGCTCTCCTGTCGCCCTGTGTCTGTCCACGTATTTAGAAATATTTGTGTGCGACGACTCGCTCTTGGCTGAGTTTTTGAAAATAATTTTCCATTTACATTATTTCATTTTACGTTTAGTGATGACTAATGCCTGCAGTAAATGTTTTATGTTACCTCGTAGTACCTATTTGTCGTCATTAGTTAGATGCCCTATAATAAATATGTAAATGAAGCACATCTGCCTATTTCTTTTTTATGTAACGACTGCAATTAACATTATGCAATATTAAGTTGACAACTTGAGTGGGTAACGGAAAAGCATTTAATACGCAGTAATCTATTTTTTGCAGACGTATCTGTAACTAACGCGTTTTCCGTTGTGGCCTATTTCAAATACTTCTACTATTTTACGCCATGTTATGCGTCAAATTCCATGAAAAGTATCTTATTTTTATAGACAAGTTTTGATTTTGGTGGGACTGAAGAAACTTGAAACGGATAGTTTGGTCACTGTAGACGTTACGATCTACGGTTATATTACCAACACAGGATCACCAGTGAGCAAAGTAATTAATTATTTATAATGACGATGATATCCTTGCTATTTCGGCAAACGCGATCACTTTTGCTCCTTAATTGTTAGTCTAGATTCTAGATGCTATTGCGTTACCTAACCTATCGATTCTATTTAATCCGATAATATGAAACTTCGCAATTACTTTATAAAGGATTAATACATAAAACTATAAGGATTGCATTGAACCAAAACGATAATAAAATGTATTCTTGGAATAACTTACATTTTACTCGCGAGTACCTACCTACCTATAGTTTTATAAAACTGAAAAAGACGGTTAACTCTTACTAGTCATTCTAGGACTTATTCTCTTTTGGATAAATCTGCCCTAAGGAGTATATTTCGCTTAACTTCTTTTCTTTTTCTTTCCTTTCTCTTTTTTGGTCTCAGATCATAACTAATAAAGTAGTCACCTAAGCAATAACATACTCTGATAAATCATGGAAGTCGCTTTAATTTATAAGAATTTTATTTAGCTTTAAATACAAAAATTACCACATTTTGACCTGGTAGTGTCAACATCAAGGAATCAGGTTTCAGTCAGTGTCGACGTCACGGGGGAATTTGTTACGCCTGCTATCTCAGGAGGCTACTAACAAGCACCAAACAAGGCGCGAACAAAAATAAACGACAGCCAATGGACTGTGAAGTGCTGTAATCAAATTATTTATAGGGTGTCCCGGATAGAGGAAATGTTAGCAAAGCACGAGAAGGCTCCCTCGATAATTTTGTAATGATAAATGTAAGTGCATTAAAAAAAAAACTTAGGTGCTTGTTTAGGTAGTCCAGGAAATGTTAGTTAGCAAAGCACGAGAAGTCACCCTAGATAATTTTGTAATGATAAATGTAAGTGCATTAAAAAAAAAACTTAGGTGCTTGATTAGGTAGTCCAGCGCATTCATTAGTGCTAGATAATTACGCTATGTGTTCCTTGCTAGGACACGTTTTGTTCATTGTTTTATGCAAATAACGATGCTATCGAATACGTTCGAAATATATTTTAAAACATTCTCAGACTCTCAGACTCATTCGTTATCGACACACAAATCATCCATTAAAATTTTACTACTTTTAAACACTGAACCGCTTGCGTGATATTCCCTTCGCTGTACCAAACAACTCGCCTCCAATGACGATCGTAAACGTTAACGTATTTCGACCCTTCTTGGGTAATTGCCATGCGTAGGACGAAAAGCAAGGGAGCGTATCACGATGTGCCTAGACGCAGATCTGACGCGCTCGATAGCGCCCTTCCTGATCACGGCGGCCTGAGACATTTTAACCACGCCTAAGACCTTCCGCTAGACTGACAAATGGATACGACAGCGAAGCGAAGTATTTTGTAGCAGAGATTGGTATCCGTTTCAGACACTATCAGTCTATCTTGACCTGACCTCCTTATAACAAGTGGCGATACTCAACACCGCGCCACTAAACTGTATCAAAAGCTGTGTCGTTCCAAACAACAATACCCTCTAACTTGAACTCGCGCATTTTGTAAAGGCTGTCGATACAAAATAATAAATTTGCAAATTAGTTCCGCGTGCAGGCCTGCACAATGCGGTACCGTTAATACGTCTTGCAAATGCACTATTATGCAATGGGATGTATTGAATTTATCGTATATTAAATCTTCTATTAGCCCACGGGTCTTGCGTGGTCCACTCGTATTATGTCCGTGACTTACGATCGACCTAAACGCAGTTAGATTTTCCATAGACCTCGATTATATCAGAGGTCGTGGCTGAATAAAATTGACAAGATTGCTTGCGCAGTAATAAAGTTAATGTCTCGAATGTTTTATGGCGCTTTAAATATTTAAGTATATTTCCTAATAGAATAAATCGTGATAAACCGATGCAAATTGTGGAGTTCCTGTGGCTCGACGAGTTATTCTTAAATCGCATCTTCAAAGTAGAACAATAGCAGCCCGTAGAAAGCGAATCGATTCGAGATTTACATCGGAACTCGAGTCAGCGGTCTTTATTGCGCGGGCCGCAGTTGGTGTCGGTCCCGTGGGACAGGCAATATCCTACGCGGTATCGACTATCGCCGCCGCTGCATCCATGTATGCAAAGGCACGTGCTGTGTTCCGCGGAGCCGATAGCGAGATAAGGAGGCAGCGATCGTACGTTACGCTTATCCGAGACCTGTGGGAGCGCCTATACATTCTACTCAACATCTCCTGTGTAATGAATACTTCGCCGGCACGTAATTGGCCCGCGCAATGCCGGCGACTGTCCGTAAACGGTGCTATTTGCCTTTGAAGATAAATTCGCGTGCTGCTATGCAACCGGGCGCTGTAGGTTCCGCCGCTCCTTAGACAATATACAGTCGTGCCAATACTTTTGCTGGACGTTACAATAGAAAGCTCGCCTTTAGCCAGCGAAGGTGTTTCTATTTTAAAGGTTTCAAACGACAGCGTTTCCTTTAGTAAAAACTGTATCAGCGGCGTAAAAGGCTCGTGGAATCGGACGGTTTTTGCGTCAGGCTAGCTGTCCATGCCTTGTATATACGTCTCTCCCCGGGAAACGTCCACAAAAGCCAGTCCCGTTCTAACTGGGCTTGCGGTAATCGTTGTCGACATCAGTCGCCGTTGTGGTCCTCATTTAATCTCTTTTTCTCTCTGAAGCATTGTCTTCCCCGCTCGTCTGCTCTTCCGTATCGATAGTATTTCGTGCTAACGGTTAACGTCGTGCAACTATCGTGTGACATCGTCTGCAACAGTTTTTGCAGCTTGATCACTCGATCATCATGAGTGCATTTTTATGTAAGTCAGGTTCACTGTTACGAAGATGGATGCCGTAATGGTCACACTGAGTAACTTGCCCCGCAAACTAACGGGCGTTATACCCAACTATAGAGTAGAGGTTGTGACGACATTTTATCTGGAATAGCAAAAATATAGCAGCTTGAAATTTATTGTCCACATCTCGGTCGTGCGTCTAAAAATCTTTTTTGCTTCTGCAGTTCCAGCGTTGTTGTTGAGATGTTTAGTTTTGTTTTGCGATCGCATCTGCTGTCCGTGCTTGGCAGCGAGTTCTCGCATCGGAACCTCCATAATGGCTCAGTACATCCTCGCCTGTGCTTTGTTAGAAAGTATTTTTGAGCGAACCTCTCTTTGTTTATTTGTATTTTATGCGTCTTTGCCGGTTACACCTTAACTTTTATGAGTTTTATAGCTTTCCAACATGATTTCACAACCGCACAATACCGACACATAAAAAGTTTAGCTTTGGTATTGATGTATTGTAGAAAGTTGCATTACATTTATGGCACTGTTTATTAGTTAGTTTACAGTACAACGATCTCACACGAGACTTAAGTCTCGAAGTATAAATTTGCCTCCAGCGTATGGCGCATGAAGTTGCCACGTCATAACTCCTTTAGTGGTAATCCCTCTGGTCAGCGGCGGGCGTGTTTGTACTAAACATGTTCTGGCGCTTGCATGTTTTTAATAGCCTGGCATGAAAAAACACGTCCACCCCTCACGGTCAATCATTACGTACAAGTATTTTGAACTCTGATGCCGCTATAATAATCATGGCCACGCTTCACTTCACAAATAGATAACTGCGTTTTTTAATTGAATAAACCGATTACGCTGTTAAAGCGTCAAATCCGTAAGACCTTTTTCTGTGCAAGCTTATCGACGCTCGCGTATGTAAATCGAATCTTAGCGAATTCATCCAATGTGTTATACGTAAATAACTCACAAAGAACAGTAAATTAATTTACTAGCAGAAAATGAATTCCGATTTCATCCGGCTTTTAATCCAGAACAAGGGCTATTAAATTTACAGCTATTATATTTGTAAAGTGTGTCTGTTGTTCTATTTATCTTCACGGTCCTTTATAGAAAGTCAGAGTCTTGTCGATATATTAAATTGGCGAAGCGTTCGCGAATCACGACCGGACCTACCACCGGCTAAAGCCAATCCTTGATGCACAATAAGAAACTTAAGTTTAATTTCTATCGTGACGCCTAGTGTTGTACCACCTGTTATTAATTGATTACATCGCCTTAGAAACCTTTCTATCTGTTACTTACCTTCTTTATGGCATTACGCTGAGCGTTCTCGGGATCGTTTTGACCGCGCACAAGAAATATTTCCACGAAATCACGTTTATTATAATCCCTTGATACGGTTTCTTGTAAACCAAGAACGTATAGCTATCCCTTATCTTTTCCCTGAGGTCATTGAATACATTAGAAGCACCAGCTTAGGTAAGAACTCTGCATATATTTAAGAATGCATCTTGCTTAGAATCAGCGATCTCAGAAACGTGTTTTGTCTTCTTATGAATTATTAAAGCGTTCCTGATTGTGGTTTCGGTCTTTGTTACTTGGATTAAGTTATCTGAATAATTATATCTGTCCGGGTGTTTTGGATGGCGATGCAAATTCGCATAAACGCATCACTACATTGTAGCAAAATTTATGTAAATAATCCTATTAAGGCAACGGTAAATACAGATACATTGCAATTCAAGCCATTGGTAGCATCAATAGCAATAGCATTCATGTAAAATTCACATGATCATTTAAAAGCATCATATCCGGATGTATGGGAAAAAGTTGCGTGGTATGCTGATCAAAAATTATGCTTTATGTTCCTATATAATCTTTACGTATCCATTATGTTTTAACACCGTGAAAAAAGTGTGAAACAAATGTTTTAGTCGAGTCTTCCGTTAGTTTTCCGACTCCCAGATATAAATATCTTTATGTGTTTGCATTGTAATTAGATTACAGGTGATGTTTTGCTTCAGTCATTAACTGAAAAGCCGTAAGATGATAAAATTTTATGGATTTCTATAATATTTATTATCATACTCAGCTGTTAGATTTTAGTAGAATTAAACGTACTTCGAATGAGTGATAAGTACAGGCTCAGCGAAATTATTGGACCTGTTATTATTTCCATGTTTATTAGTACAGGTGTTTTCGTAATAATAAAAAAATAATGGAGCTCCTGAACCTTAACTTTAACTTTACAAAATCATTCTAATGTAAGAACTAGATTATAAATTTAAATCTGTAAAACTATACTGGAGGAGATATAAAACAAAATTAAGGCCCGTTGATGAATATACGTGGAACAAATAGAAATAACCAAAGCCTTGGATAAAAATCTAAAAAAAATACTTCTTAACCAATCTCTATGCATTTTTATTTATTAAAAAAAGTATAAAAAAATAATCTACGTCTAAAAACGAGACATCAATATAATTAGTCAACAAAAAGCAAACTTTAAAAAAAAACTGTTGCGCTAAATGGAAGAACTTGCGTAATACCTGTACCTACTTCCTAACCTTATAGAAAACTAATGTCTAACCTCAAGGGGTATATTACAGAGTATACCATTGTAATGGCTATATAGATAGTAATCCACGCTTTCGCTCGCCAATCACCAGCTATCTGCGTACCTATGTGCGAATATTACAAATAACCTTTTATTGGCTATGAGATAACTTTCGGAATTGCATCGCTCCAGGGCCCCATTTAAGAACAGTTGTGACTCGTTAAAACAGTCCCTATAAATTTTGATCTAGCTTTTTATGATTCCATGGAATTAAATTTAACTATTGTAATTTTATGTGTCGCCATTCGTTATCTTTTCTTCGTTAGAGATCGCAATAGCAGTCGCGCGTTGATCTATGCATCTTGCTGGATAAGGGTCTGATTTGGTTTGCACGTATTCGTAAAAAATAGTTTCATTGCAAAAGGTGAACAGATTGTTTTCAGAATAAGATGTAGGAAGTAAGTACGCACTCAGTCCCAAACTATCGGTTTTCTTTTTGAGTCATACCTTTGATCATCATAATTATGTCCATTTATGATCTTAGCTTTAATTATTAGCAAGAATATCCCAAAATTTTACCGCGTCCACAGAATAGATAGGAATACGAACAAATTTACCATTAACAGCATTAACAAACAGTCGATCAATATTCAAAATGATTATGTCTGTGCTGTTTAATTTTTCCTTCGTTCATTTGCCAATATTATCATTGGCAACTATTAATAATACATGTAATAGCACGTAATTTGCCAACAAGATTTGAAGTTTGCGTAATGGTTAATGCAAAAATAAGACGAACTACTACAATAGTGTTTAGTTGTAAATCACGCCATTCATAACTTAGAATGACAAATGAGACTGAGCACCATAAAGAAATTCTGTCTCATTAATCAAACTTGACCTTAGTTTTTGTATGGTAAAGTGCCGACATGAGTGAAATGCCTGTGCTTGCCCAAATTGTTTTATTATGTTGACTGCGGCAGCATTGATGAAGTAATTAGAAAGTATCATCAACTCGAAACATAGGTATATGTACATTGTCACTTTTGTTTTTATTGTTTCACGTGATACGAATGTAACTTGTTTCTGTAACTCTGTTTTCTTAATGCCATTCGGCAATCTTCAATCATCGGTTTGCAAATTTACACTAATATTGTTATAATTACCCGAATATGATTAATCAATATGTCGATATTATCAAATGTGAACCGAAGTAGTATTAGTGTAAATTAAATAAATCCAATGATTGCAGATGATTACCGACCGAGCGGCATTAAGAAATAGATACTGTAGTAGCTGCGTATCAGTATCTACGGTTTGTTTTTACCGTTATTCCTTTTACCTTACCGCAATCTTTTATATAAATATTTCCTACACGCATTTCTAGAAGTACATTTTACTCTGATCTAGTAGACATTTACAGCCACGAGTTTATGAAACCATAAAATGTTCCTTATAAGTGAGTTATTCGAAAGTGCACTTTTTGTTCTTAAGCAGACTCTTAATTCACCGGCTTGACGCGCCATAAATCCCATTGCATCACCATTATTATTTTGATTTATTATTTCATCGTTTCCCAGTACCACGACTTGGAAGTTTTCTGTACAATTTCTGGTGAGCTCGTGCTTAAAGTTAACAGAGTCTAGGAAATTGCCCTTTCGCCGGCAATCATTGCGGCGGGGTAATACGGAGCTGCCTCTTGAAATAACACAGCGGTTGCTTCCGCGTGGATGGAAATATTTATTTTCAGCAAATTGATAGCTCTCCTCCAGTACCACACTCATTACCATCCGCAACAACTGTTGCTTTGTGCTCACCGATTGTTAGTCGACTGGAATTAATTATAATATTGCCTTGCTAAGCTGCTTCCACTGCCATTATTTTCTCTTCATTAATACCGTCATAAAACGTTGCGTGTGGTGTGTATGGGCATTAAATGTCTATTTCTTACTAGTAGTAGTCATATCAACTTCTTACTTTGGTTTCATGAATGGTTATAAATGATTCATTTAACATTTGTCTTACGAACTTGATCCAAATACGTCAATTTCCCTGAGAACTCGTGGTATATATTTATTGTTAGCTTCTTGCTCATGCAGTGTGGCTTGTGTGCTCTACATTGTGAGATCGCAACGTGCGGATAATTGTTCATTACTCTGTGCCACATCTGATTGTCCAAGACCTATTTAATCCAACCAATCGTATTTAAAATTACACGTTAAATTTTTTCAAGAAATTATAACTCTCACTGGGTCAATACAATATATTTATTCCCGATCCTTTTAACTATTACAGATCCGCTTAACTAGAACAGCGTTCTTACTAATTATCAGCTCGGTCGCAATCGCAAGTGATCCTAGTCAAGTTCCATTCCTTCTCTGCCGCTCGTCTATCCTGACATCTATTTATTTATCAGCTCAGTCCCCACTCCATAGGGTGGGGTCTGAGCCCGGTCAGTCTCAGTGTTGCCATTGAAAGATGGACTTGCTAGTATCAAAAATTATACAATGTTAGGTAAAGTTAAATTGTGACCTATTCTTTAAAAAAAACACGACAATTTAAGGTAAATCGAAGAGTACTTTAAAAATGTTCTCTTATGTGTATGAAAGATTTGAGCGCGCGTAGTTTCACCACGACGCAACGAAAAGGGCTATCTGCCACAAAGCACGTCTCGCCCTTAAGCACGTACGTAGATCGTGAACTCCCACAAATTTATAGTTAACTTTATTTGTTGACTTTATTCAACCTACTTAAACCGTTTCCGTGACGCATCGGAATTCGTCCTAGATTTAAATGATCGGCCTTCACTGTCTACAGCAAGAAGTTCGGGGAAAAGTCTTTATTTGACGACAGATGACAATGGTGTTAAAAAACAGGCGAGCCGTGATGCTGCGCTCATCTTTGTTGTGGTCGTTTTAAACGTACCGCTTAACGTAGTAAAAGCTTCTGTCGTTGTTAATTAAGATGTATTTAATGAAGATACTGTTAAGTTAAAGCGTACTCATCAAAATTCTCTAAATTACCAAATCATTAAAGTCGTTGGAAAAAGAAGTAAATGTCTTCAAACAACAAAAGAAGTTACAACTTAAGCTCAGCTTGGCTGTACGAGCGAGCCGACAATGGTAACAATGAGTGGTAGCACCGAAATTGAAAGTAAGCGGCCCGCACCACGTGCGTGCTATCCGCTATATCTGACGGGCTATCTGTCACATCGCAGCTACTAATTGTATCTTCCGAATGCCGAGCAGCGCATACTTTTCTGACAATCTTGTCGGCACAGCGGGCAAAGCGTCTGCAGTGTTATAACAGCATCTCGTCTAGAGATCTACCATTAAAAAGTTATCAGCTCAGTGCAACTTAGTTTCTTACGTATAATTTTATTTGTACGCAACTAGCTCTTAGGACCTATATCAAGTCCTTGTAAAAGTGTATTACATAATACCAGATGAAAAATGTTTCATAGAACGATAAACCGTCATTATCCGATGGGGCATCATAAAACAGGCGCGACGGCGCCGCGGCAATTTTACTGCATACTTTATGCAAGATGGTTGCGCTCGCTCATCGCCTTCGAACAGTGTAAATTGGAGAACAAATAGATGAATGAAAACCGCAAAACATAAAAATAGAAAGCCTTATGGAGAAAGGGCCCTCATTTATAACTTTTTACGTTATTACAATACGTTACAAATCGTGGCCGGCGTGTGGCGATTTATACGACTTCACCTATAATTTCAGTTTAAATTATAGTCTTGGATCAATCATAGGCTCAAATATAAACTGCTTCTTTGCAGAGGTCATTCATTTTGTACGTCAGAACAATGCAGCTTTCGACTATCTCGATACACTCATGCGCCCACCGCGGAGCAATTTCATCGCTATAAGCATTTGGCCATTTTGCGAAATGTTCTTTTATATTTTCCTTTTTAAACCGTTTATATTGTATCGTCCTCGTTGAAAACGCATTACCAAGATACGAGTGCAAATGCGAACGTGTGAGCTTGTTCTCTTTTGATTGAAAAACTTATGAACCGTGACTTTTGTATGAGGTGTGATTAATCGACAGGTATGCTTTTTGTATGGCAATTACCGTGCTGTATAATTTTAACACGGACATCATTCTACTGGCTAGTCATTCTCTAAATGATATTGCATGATAGGCGCATTGTGTCTATGGCTAATGATGATTATGATCGCATCATTTATTAGCTATAAGAAGCTCTGGGCCGTATCAATTTTAAGGCACCGCAAATCAATCAAATAGTGATTGGCTTTTGTAGATCAGTCATTCAATGAAGATTGAGAGCAATCGGAATAAACTTATTTGAAGTGCCGAAAAACGAAGACAAGGAGTCTTTGGTTTTCACGCAATTAGTTTTAACATGACACACACACAGTCTTTCAGTTCTTTCAGCGCAAATTCAAATCATTATATATTCGAATTCAATCAACAAATGCATTAAATTACAAGTTGAAGTGATAAATTATGCAATAAAAGCTAATTAGTTAATTGGCTAATTTGGTTTTCATGGCAGTTCCATACGCATTATAGGTCATTCTTACTGCTGCTTAAGTATGTTTCTAGAAAGTTTTTCATGGCATTGTGGGAAGCTTTCTTCGTATTAAAGCTGATTTCCTTTTTAATGTCAGTATTAGTCCTTAAAAACGTCATCGATATTCATTAGTAAGCTATCTTATTAAAATCAGTTTGCTTTCAATACTGAGTGAAACTTTTGATATTGGATTGTTTTAAATCTAATCAACTTTCTTCGACAATTAAACTTTGTGAATTGAGACTCTCTAATCGTTTGTTAAATCATGTTATTTTGCTCTTTGAACCGTGTAGAATTTTTCGCTGACTCAGACATAATAGTACATTATTGTATTGTTCGAGTCAAAGGTCTCGATAATCATAGTTATTAACAGATCAAAAATTTCTTACATCATTAAAACTATCTTGCGCCAATTTTATGCCAAGTAGTCGAAAGTGAACAAGGCTCTTAGTGGAATGACAGGTAATTGTTTTACATCAAAGTTTTTTTTCTGAAGTTACATTGTTGAGTTCCATACAAGTTTGCAAACATGTGATACCGTTTTTACGCTACGATCACGCTCCGACAGCCGCTAAATTATCACTTAAGTTACGAATATGCCTATTATTAATTTTTAAGCACATGTGACTACATAAATGACGGTCATCACCTCTCTAACCACATAATAGTATTCTGCCCACCTCGAGGGCACGTAGCATTGATTTAAATCCTATTTTTTACATTAGAAAGTGATCCCAGATCGCGTGAAGATAAACACTCCGCCACCATTATGAGTAATGGTGACGCTTCCGGGTATTCAAACATTTTGGACGGACCAACTGCTCGACAAATAGATAATGATTATACTCGTTATCTAACAAAAGCTAGACCTCTATCAATTACCGCTTGTTAGACGTAACTCAAATCGCCCGCCGTTTAAACGCCCAACATTAACGCGTGTAATTTTCATTGTAATTTAAATCAGTTGTGAGAAAGTAAACTTTGTGGGTTAAAAGGACACGACGGTAATAAACGAGTGTCACCTGTTTTGGGAGCAAAACGGCCAATACCGATACAGTTATCTTGCCATACATGCCGTTTAATTGGACTGCGTTTAAAGGTATGCAGTCGGAATGGACTCCGCGGGACGTATTAACGACTAACTTTCAACTTGTGCGGTATTTACCCCTATTTGGATGCAATTCTCTTTACCGTTTGACCTAAGCATTTCGTGGGTTATTTATTGGTTCATGTAATGAACTTCGGGTGTTTCCGTGTGAAGTACCTACGATCCGTTAGTCTTCTGCAATCCTTTGAGTAATTTGCCTTTTTATGCACGAACCAAGTGAAACTTATTACACATTGTGAATAGCGTTATTACCATCGCGGGGACCGCGCGCTGGTGGGAATAGCTCGTAGTCCCGGTGCGATGAACCCATGCACCCGTTTTTCCTCACTGTAATCTTGTGCTGCCGCTTTTTGTTCGTCCTTATTAATTTTAATATAGGTTGTAATTTATTGCAAACTTGGCCCATTATTTAGTCATAAAATGATACGATGTTTTACACTTAAGTGCTATCAAGTTGTATTTCGATTTCGACGCTTCGCGCATAAATTTGAGAAGCGCGTGTCCGCAAAAGTAGTCCACTTAAAAGTGCGTAGGACTTGGACGTCCATATTTTACTAGTCCATTGGTAGATTCTTCCTAAAATTATGCAATGAAAAACGATATTTCATCAATTACTTAAACGGTGCATTAAATACAAAACAGTTAGTTGAGTAGTTAATTAGAACCTAAACTTCTATCGTTGACTTGCCCCCATCATTCGTTTTTGGACTAACATGGTGTTAAATGTTAGCCCTAACTTTGACAAGTTAACCCCGACTTTCGTCAAGTGCGTATCTAAATTGTGTCGGTGCAAATCGCCCTAAATTCTAGTAAGTGCAAACAAAAATACGCAGTAAAATCCAAGCTAAAACAAATGTATGTAGTTTATTCTCCAAACGACGATACAATACACGATAAAAACGATAAAATTAACAGGCAAGTACTGAAAGTTTCCGCACCAGTGTGAAGATGGAATTAGTAACCTCTACAATTCTCGTAACAAAGTAGTTTCTGAATTAAACCAAGCTCTGAACTTTTCATTAATTGCTTTATTTATTTAATTTTTAGTGTTTAGTATTATAGGGATGACAAAAGCAACTATTATGGCTTGAGGTGTAGCATAATACCTATGCCACCTATAGGGTTTATTCTTTGGATACGGAACCCCAAAGCACCTGACTCGGTATGTCACTGTAACTAGTAGCGTTCCGCTGACCCATAGCTGTTCTTACAGATTTCTATCTATAATTGAACCTGTTGATCGTTGACCTAACTCAACCACTCACCTTTGTTACCAGAAGCAAAATACATACAATTCTAATCGTGAACTGTCTGTTTGATCTAAATCAGTGGAAGATACTTCGAATTCACTTGTTTGTAGCAAACAATGCAAAGAAACAAAAGCTTATTTCCAGTGTTTTGTTTCGTCTTCATTTTGACTAAATAATGTGACCCCTATTTCTTACTACTTAGGCATATTTAGTCAATGGTAGCCTGCGGTGGCACATTTAGAATAATACCTCTCAATTTCTTCTCTGGTAGTCTTAAGAGGTGACTAAGGAAAATAGGTTCAGTTATGATTCAGGCGACAAATTAGCAACCTAACCTGTCACTATTACACCTCTTATGTGACTAAAAATGTGCTAAAAATGTAGTTTCATCTCGCGTTTGTTTGTAGTTTTGGGAACACAGGGATTTTTTTAAAGTCTCGTTGAAGATAGATTCTCAATACTGAGTTTTGAATCCAAAAATAATTATTGACTGTAGTGGGCTAAAGGCTAATTACCGATGCATAGTTTTATAAATCATCGAACAATCATCAACATAACTGTTATTCAATCCTGAACCAGCCTTAACACTCACAACGCCCAAAGGTCTATGCCCATTGGAGCGTCTCGGTCGGTCTACACTTTGACAGGTGCTTGTCACGGTCCGTACGCCGAAAATGTGGCGCCCCCCTAACCTTAACTGTTCTATTTGGCGCAAACAATGAGCGCTCTGATCCGAAATCACGACCGGCGCCGGGGCTCCCAATAAGGTCGACCTTATTACTTAAGTTTATGCTTAAACTGCTTTCGGTCATCTTTATGGAATTTTAAACAAGTTCCTATCCAAACAAAATAGTCGATCTGAGAAACTCGAGCAGTTCCAATTGAACACATACATAAATACATCACGCATGTATTTCTAATTGTAAGCACTGCACACAGATATTCCCAAATTGTAGACACAGTACACCGAAACACTACGTAGGCAAAATTATTTTGGCATATTTTTTTAGGTCCCAAGTTAGATGAACGAGGTATAATAGTGACAGCTGGCTTAGCTCAATAGGGCGCGAGTAGAGTTGCGCGCGAGTTACAAGTACAACTATCACTATCTAACTTTACTTCGTTTCATTTAAGATAATAATTTTAACGCACAACATTTGAATTTATCTCAAGAATCTAAAGATAAAACTGGGAATCATTATAGCAATAACACTTATTACTGTTTGTAATAATGTTCTCAATACAAACGGTATCACCATTTGCGATGACGCCTTGGATTTACTTAAAAATATGTGAGAATTTGACCGTTAAAATGTTATGTTAAGTATATCAAACGGAGTATAGGGGACGTCAGAAAGTGACAGGGTTCCGCGAACGAAGCTAAACCTCTCGTCTAACGCATACCTTAACTTATTTTCCTTACTCGCATCTTACGACGTCCACGGAAGAGAGAAGTACTAGGAGAGTGCTATTAACCTTAAAATAAGAATGCCCAATGTCCATACAGAATTCAATTCCCCTAACAATAAATCGACGAAATGGGAAAGTGTCGAGACTAATTCGCACTATACTCATACGGCGTCAGCGATACGTACTCAGGCGCAGAAAAAGAAACAGACGAATGTTACAGCCAATCGGAGGCTTAGCTTCTGTTACATAGCTGGTTAAAAAGTGTTCACACAGATTCAGCACTCTTACCAATTTGTCGGTGCATTAGCTTCGGTCACCCGAGCCCCGGTAATTACGATTACGCTGGCTACTCATTCCTTTGTAGCAGTAAACTAGCTGCATTTTTGAGCTAAGTTAAAGATATTTGGACTGGTTAAACGTGTAGGAATTTTAAATGAGTAATTTCACTCGTGATCGCGATCTACTGTACCAAATGTGACGTTAAAGTGGGTATGGTTAGTGATGAATTGTGTTTGAAATGTCGAAAAATTAGGACTAAAAAAGTGTTGCATTAATTAAAACGTAAAGTCACTAATGTTTAACGCGTACAGTGCCGAACTTAAAATGTTTAAAATCACAAAATTTATGGTACTGATTTGAAATTTGTTGTACTGAGTAACAACTGAATAATACTGTTTCAAAAGGAGCACTTAACTTGCTTTTTGAATTACTTAATAGTAAAAATTAAAGCAACACCAATGACATTGACAACATAATGTCTAATCTTCAAAATTCAAATAGGTTACATTTATTTGCTTGCTTTAAAGTTTAAACGGTTAACTTGGAAACAGGTGTATTTCTCACCAATTTAAATATTCCAAGCAGCGCTATAGTAAAGCCGGCGTTAGGAAACAATCGTGGCGCCGAAAATTATGTTTATTTTTCATCGTCTTGGTGCGCCGGTTTTTTACCATGAATTTACTGTTAAGCGCGTCATAAACTTTTTGTCAATAGCGATCGTTGCTATTTTCTGCAATTATTTAGGCCTTGCTAGTTATAAATGAAAAACGGCTAAGCCATCCCGCCGATTGCTCCTTTGCGGATTTTTTGCATCGCCCGCGAAGAATGTGGCTTCTGCGGTGGTGTAAACGCCTTTTTATGAGCTTTCTTCTTCAATCGGAATTACAGCGTCGGTGTGATTATGTGGGTATTAGCCCGTTGACACATTTTTATAAGTAGGTTAATACGCGCGCGAAATTCACTCACCAAATAAAATGTTTTTGTATAAAGTTGTTTGTATCTGTTTCTGTTACCTGTAACAAAAAATATACCAATTAGTATTGTGTTAACATTAAATGAGTATGGAAAATTAATCATTAAATGAGTCGAGATGCCTATCACAAGCGAGCTTGCGGGCGAGTTTGACACGCAACAAGTGAAAATGACGTTTCCGTGTAAATTAAATACACGTAAAAAACGAGTTTTTTTTCTCATACTTTTGCAAAACAATTTAGAAAGTACAAAATAAGACCAAATATCATGAATAAGTTTCGTCATGAATACCTTTAAGCTCCATGTTTAATGACAGAGCTTTAGTATAGGCACTTTTTATCGTTCGTGCTGTGAACAATATGCAGCTATCTTACTAATAAAGTCTCAAATTCGTGAAATACATTTTTTATTTATTTAATCAACCAGTGACAAATTCTAAGGGGCAGCGCAGACAACAGACTTTTGTGCGATCGAGTCTGCGGCGCAATAAAAACTCTGAATGGCGCGCAGAGAGTTTCCATTCAGAGTTTTAATTGCGCCGCAGACTCGATCGCACAAAAGTCTGTCGTCTGCGCTGCCCCTAAAAGTGGATGAAGTGATTGAATAATTATACAACCTTTATAGTTTTATGCGTAACTAGTAGCAACACTAAATTCATAAAAGTAGAAAGGTAAAAATCTTTAGTGCGAAAATTTTAACTTTACGCACGATTGTAGCCACGAAAAATAAAATTTTTTGAGCTACTGTATTAATAAAAACATTGTATGGTACGCATCGCAGCGAGATAAAAAGTTGCCTGACAGTAAAAAGAGACACGCTTGCACGCAACGGCAACACTGTATTTTTAACAACGCGTTTTTCATTTCCTTGCGGATGTCGCTTAGCAATGTAATGTTTACAAAATTAATTAAAAGCCGGTGAAAAGCCTAATTTGCAAGTCGAAGTGTTCACTTTTCCTGAACTAAAATACAAAGTACGCATACTTTTTAATATGGATATAAAAGTTGAAATGCAGGTGAATTTATTTGTCAGAAATAAGAAATCAATAAATTTCCTCAATAGAAAAAATCACGGAAAGAATAATCTGAACAACTTACTTGAATAATTCTCAAATTAATCGAAATAAATCGCTTTATTCAACCAATTGAGCTTAAAATTTAGTATTGGAAGAAGTCAGTATATTCTGGCGAGTAATTCAACTTGTCTTATTCCACGTCGAGAGTAGCTTATTCTACGGCAAAATTTTAGTGCAGTTTAGTGTAGTTTTAGTAAAATACAGAGGTTTCCAGTATGGTGTTGGGATAGAATAACACTTCTCCATTTCTTCCGGGGATGTCGTTAGAGGCGACTAAGGAAATAGGTATGCTTTAGGTGACAGGCTTACAACCTGTCACTTTTATACTACCATCCATCTGTTTTCAAACCTAAAATCATGCTAGAAGTGGCTGCGAAGCGTGAAATAGTAATAATCATGGATTTGCCTTTGTCACGTGGCAAGTGCCCCTCCCACCCGATTTGGGAACATAACCAAGATTGTATGTATGTAGGTAGCGCCGCTTCACATTCGCCTGTTAATCGGCTGGCATTCTATGTAGGCTGCAACACTAGGTCAATAGAACGGCGCGCACTTTCCTGCACCTCTCTTATGCAGATGCACAGCTTGTATAGTGCACTAGCGTTGCACTGCCCGGTGACTTATGCCCAGCGGCACCAGTAATTGCATGTTCGTGCATACGAATTAAAATTTAATCTCGCATGACATTATGCACTTAAGTTGCCTACATTGAAAGTACCATTGCATTTTAACCTCTTTCTCAAGAAGCAGTTGGAAGATTGACGTTTGTATCTGTGTATCTGTCTGTCGACGGTGGTGTAAAGATTAATTGGATAGCATGTGTAGGCTAAACTGCAACAAAATTGCCCTAATCAAAACCAAAGTTGTACATTATGCAAGTAGGTCGTAAGGGCCTCTTTTGCAAGTTTTTTTTTGGTGTTTACCAGTGGTTTATAAATACTATGACTGCCAAGAAGAATGCCTCATAACAAACTTGACACTAAGTATTTTTTCATTAAATATATATTTACTACTTAGTTTACAAATGAACAAATTTATGCAGATGGTTGAAATGCAGACAAGAAATTTATACAACAATTTATAAATTGTTATGTCCAGTAGAATTCACAGCATGCAATACACGTGAAGAAAACATGCCAAGTGTTAACAAGACCGCAGTATGAGTGAAATACCCACTTACGCTTGCCTTTTTCAAAATTTCTAAGTTGTTATAAACTCAAAATGTACTGGGGCTTCATAAGATGTAGACAATGAGCATTAAAAAAGCAGACAGTGAGGAGCAAACGAACTTGACATAGAAAAGTGAATGTTATCTCCGAATCAGCGTCCAAGTTTTTCTGTCATTTTAATTACACTCTTGTCTTCATTTGAATAGTCAATATAAAATTTCACATGCGGAATCGGCTTTATCACTTAGAGAAGTTCAAAGTCATGGGAGAGTCAAAACCGAAGCCAATTAAATATTTTCGCTTCCCATGCGTTTCTAGATCAATTGGAACGAAGGTTCGTAATTGTCAATTTTATTGCCCATTCTTTTGCGTTGGTTCTCCGAGGTTTGATGTGTCCGTCGGATGATTCGCCTATCCATTAGCCCACATAGATTCATCAGCCTTGGGCCTTGTCAGATCGCCGCGGCGCCTCGCATACGTTTGCACGCCCGATAAATATCTTCGGGCATTGTTTTCTCGTAATTTACTATCATACATTGATTCATTGATCCCGATCTGTTTGATAGGAGATTTACTTTCCTTGGCTCCGGTTTTGATGGTTTGACTATCAACAAGATGGTGGTAAATTGTTTTAAGTATGGTTTATGGTGCGTTTGAATCGTTGGTTATAGTAAAATGGAATGATAACCTCGTGATTAAGTTTTCAATATTTTATCAAAGGAAGAAACTTTGGAAAGAGTGATGAACGTTATATAACCTGCATAAAAACATCAACCCTGTTTTTCCAAATGGGATTACGGATCGCAGAACACATGAAACATTTCATAGATAAAACCTATTACTATTTCATGTTTCGTGGCTACTTTAAGCTTCCTTGTGAGCTTTTAAATAAAGTAAAAAAGGAATTATAGCGACAGGTTGCCAACGAATTATGGATTAAGTCCAAATGTTTTAGCATTTTTTTAAACCTAAAGTTATGCTAGAAGTCGCTCTGAATGTCATGGTTTTGTTTATGTCATGTTTTATCTGCTCTGTCTATATCATATATTAACATAGGCGTGATCCTATATGTATGTCAATTCCTCCTCACTAGGGACTTTAACCTTTAACTTCAACCTCCACCTTAATCGTGATTGAAGATTATCCGGAAAATAGCATATTATTACGGAAATTAAACCCAAGCAAACATAATCGTGTTCATAAAAAGTATCTAGTTCCGGAGACACGGGCACCGCCGATGCCACCTGTAACACATCTGGGTCAGTTTTTGTCTCGCATTTTCACTATTCAAACAAACGCCTACGAGACACTTCAGTTGGATCGCGTACGCATAATACCGCTATGGCCAACGTTAATTCGAACACTTTTTTACCAAAGGTATGAATAAATTTTGACGCAAATTAGGCGTCTTTAGGAAAGCATGTTCTGTGGTTTTATGTCATGTTACTCATGTTAGATGATATAAGCTTTGATGGCCAGATAGCCCAGTGGTTAGAGAACCTAACTGTGAAGTTTGAGGTCCCGGGTTCGATTCCCGGTCGGGGCAGATGTTTGTTTGATAAATACGAATATTTGCTCTGGAGTCTTTGGTGTTTGTTTATAAAAGTAAATTCATCCTTTGTCTAGTACCAACCCATATCACAGGCATTGATTTTGCCACTATGTAGGTGATAGGTGTCAATTGCCCAATTATTAATTATTTGATTTCGTTGAAATATTTATAAATTTTACATTCAATTCTAACAGATAACGATCCTAATGTAGTGAGGTAGTGATTCTTAATGAACTACTTGAACTAAGTTGTAGTTGAACTCTATTCTCACGCTGTGCAATCAATAGAACTAACTCCTACTAATTGGCGATTGATTCATGAAACCTTTTTACAATTTTTTTTAGTTCATTTGCAATTACACACTACTTCATGTATGAAGACTTGGGTCTCTTAACATGTATGGAATTATAGGTTTTTTACGTATAGGTTTAAACAATGTATTGGCAATAAATTTACATAAAAGATCACTCTGTCTTATATATGTCCATTGTTTTGCCATGACCAACGCGATTTCCATTTCTTTTAATAGAAAACCTTTATGCTCCACATGTACCTTATATGAGTGGCAAAATTATTAGTTAATTTTTTTTTTATACATACTACATACATTACGCGTGCATTACAATCGCTTCGTAGACAAGTCCATGACTAATTCACGTTTCGTAACTACTTCTAAAATATTTTAGACAGTAAGGTAAGGAGTGCTAAGGTGACAGGTTGCTAGCCTGTCGCCTAAACTATACCTTAACCTATTTTCTTAGTCGCCTCTCATGGCATCCACGGAAGAAATGAAGAGGTTACTCTAAGCTTGACGCCACACGGCAAAATAATTCATTTTTTTTTACCTGTTATAGGAGCTTTAATTACCTAAGCAAACTTTTTGCACTAAAGTGTGCGGATAAATTTGCTACTATGTGTCGAATACACCAGCCAACACAGAACAAACCATAAACGGGTTAAGCACGGACACTTTCTTCTTGTTAGTTCATCGGAATACCGTAAACAATGTTTCTATAGTCGTAGCCAATTTCGCGAATAAATTATACCCAATGGTTATCTTCTTATTGTGTGTCCAAAGTTGCGTGGCTTAGTTAGCCGTGACGTACCGTTTTGTCGGCTGCTCTTGCCGATACGGTCTACATGCGCCTGAGCATCTGACGCTAACCCCTTGCTTTCGGCGCCGCATTTTCCAGCTTCAGGGAAAGTATTCATTATCAACTCTGCGATTATCGATTTGAAAGTTAATAACGCCACTATTGTTTTTCTCACGAACGTTCATTTGCATAAATGTGATATTGTTGCCGGCGTACGAAACAAATTACTGCTGCGATTGCGAAGAAAATCGTGTAGGTAAGACGTATTGTTTACAAACACTTCCGAGCCGCTCTCGAAATCCTGTTAGATTTCAATTATTTTCCCACGCGTCATTGATTATTCAACTAATGCTCATCGCGAATACCTTCTACTGTAACAGTTGTAATTATTTAAATTACATTCGTATGAGTTATTCACTGCGGTCTTTCTTTTTGTTTTGTTCCTGCAAGTAATGCTTGCATTATCAAGATTATGCGCTACGGTAACGCTCGAATGTAACATAATTGGCCGAGAACGTAATTTAGAGCCTTATTAAGGGCACAATTACTTTCAATATGATGCGGTGGAAATTCGATAGCTCTAAAGTCGATAATGACATGGTTTATTTAAAGCGACGCTGTTTACCTAAAACTGCTATTATGCTCCACTCTTTTATTACAATATTATGACAGTTGAGCGGTACCGCCAACGGTATATTACGGATGACGATGTAATTGAGATATTCAGCAAAGTGGGATCTTCAGGCACGACCACAGCCCAGTTCCGAGGTGAAATGCAAGGTCGGGAACCGCTGCTTATTGTGTTTGCTAAGTTTTTGTCATGCGTCTCACCGAGTATTGTTATAAACTACTGCTCTACTCCATTGAGACGGATATGCCGTGCGATACTCGACTCGGAAACGTCTGCTTTTTTTCTATCTTCCGTGATAGTTGACGATCGCAGGCCCCAGTTATTCTGACGCAAGTATGCGTTTGTTTCTCTACGATTAGAGTAGCCTTGTTTTTCTCTTTACCCTCTTCAGGCGTGTTCCATATTTTATCAATCGATTAAATTTGTTCATCTTTTATCTTGGGAAAAAGTCGTTAACATCCCACTTAATAGTACTCGTAATTCTCGTTATCATCTTAAAGCATCAGATCCCCCAAGGCGCTGCCATCGCAGCGCAAATCTTAAGTCGTATTACAAATCGTTTGATTCGTGTCATCATAATTCTTTTAAAGCGCTGTCGGCGAGCGATTACCACTAACGTTATTTATGCATTATAAAACATCCTACATACTCTAAATCGGCTTATAAAATGATAAACTGTTGTGGAACCAGGTTTTGATGACTTAACGGCTCATAAAGTCGTTCGCCGAGGTACCTGCATGCGGTCCCGACTCGGGCGCGAAGTGGCTGCGGTTTGCTTTAAATCCGAAGTGGAAATGAGCTAGCAGTTAACGTCTGTATTCCCCTCGAGGCTGAAACCACAAATCGTCGAGGGGAGACTAGGCTCTTTGTAGTTGTTTCGTAATGGCTTGCGGAGGGAACTCCATGGTTGGCGGAGGACCTCACCTGTCACATTCCGTTATAGTGCTATGTTATACAACCTGTAAATCGCATCATCGCCGATGTTACGTTACAAGCGTGTACTATACACATAAACCGTGTTTAACATTCAGTTAATGTGAGTTCCGAGAAGGAATGTAAAATATAACTTAAAAAACGAATACAACAAGGTAAATTGCATTTACGTGAAGAGTAATACGTGTTTGCGGCATGTGATGTACAAGATTGACGTGAACAAAATGAAATAAAATAAGAACTCTATCAGCTCTGACAGGGCTTCTCGCCGTCGTTACCTTGCTAAGTACGCGATATTTCTGCCACCTAACCAGCTATAATTCAGGTGTTAGACCCGTCGTATGGACCATCACTGTTTACGGACTCTGTTATTTGGAATCATTAAAATAGTACCCGGCAATTGTTAGACTCCTTCGTCAATTATAAAAGCTCTCGCAATGCTTGAATGCCTGTTGTTTATCTTTCCATTTATCTTTGCAGAAAAAATAGACGCCTTTGTGTCTGTTTTCGCTCGCCATCAAGGATTGCTTTTAAATGGCTTCAATATTTCGATTCATACTAAATGCAACTCGCCACTGAAGATGATTTTATTTATGGTTAAACATTGATATTTGCTTGTCGTTCAAATTATTGACAAGGTCGGGTGTGTATTTTTTTTAGTTGCTTTTACAATTCTATATAAAAAGGTATTCTATATCATTTTGCTGCCCAACACGTACTTTTAACCACGGCACAGGTTAACTGTAGAAAATGTTAACTAATAAATCATCCCTGCTTAGAAAATCGAACTAAAAGGCGTTCTATAACCATATTCGCTTCCAGCTCGCCCGTGAGACATTTCTTCGCATAACTATGGATATATTCCTAAGTCCGTTGCTCTGTTAGGGTAATGGCCACCATGCGATGTTCGACGCAGATTACCCGCTCGCGTCAATCGGCGTCCCGCGCACTCTGACGGAGATATACGATGCAGATGATTGAAAATTCGCTGCAGCCTATTGCACTGACTGACGCTTTTGATGTATCAAGCTGTATAGCAATAACATGCTTTATGGGAAACATCCGAGTGATAAAGCTCTTATTAGAAGTGCGAAAGTTATAAACACCGACCTAGGATTTTTTTTAATGTTTTCAGTTTGTCAATTAATTTATTGGTTATTAATGCTATTAATATTCTTGGCAGCTTAACCATATGTACCACAATCTGTGTAAATATCTTAAAATGGAAAATTATTTTACCGCTTTAGTTTTTAATTTTGTACGAGTTACTTGATGTCACGATTAGTTTATGTTATCAGTTACTTTTAATGTTTATATAGTTCTGTTTTCGTTATTATTTATTGTTTAAGTTCTACACAATTTAAATATTTATGATTGCATTAAAGGAACTACTACTAGGTACCTTTACAACTATCTGTTAACGTCTGAACCTACCAGTGATTTATGATAGCATGTTTTCATGCTCCCAACCTGCTACGAGCACGGGTAGTAAGTAGATGTCATGTCTCTTGTCTTAATAAACTTTTAGCAATATTGATAGATTAAATTAGACTTTTATTCAATTCTTTTAATTTCTAATTCTGAATTTGATAACTATGAAAACAGTCACGAGAAGTTATAATTCTAAATTGATAAATTTCGTGTTGATCCGAATGTCTAGTAGAACTAACAGGTTACTTTGTTTTTCATTCCCTATTACTCGCATTCGATTAAGATGTAACTTTATGAGCTAATCGACGACATACCAGTTAAACAGTGTTTGTAAAATCAGTAGTAGAAATGTGAATACTATAATGTAGTTAGTTAAAAAAGATAAAATAATATAAGTAGTGAAAGAAACAACATTCAATCTTAACGCTTTCGAGCTTTTTCAACTGGGAACCCGTAACAAGTAATAAATATGTAAAATAACTTATGGCAAGTGGAGCAGGTTCTAATAACCACTTTGCTTTGCGTAAATTGAAAAACAGCAAAATGCAATGACAAAAACAACCGTTGGCGACTTGACATCGTAAGGCGAGTCCAGTAAAAACTGTGCTAATTTCCATTCTTGCACTCAACCGGTAATACGAGAACAATTTTCGTAAAATTGTGCATTACCGTCTAGGGTCGCGGCAGTCACCTGCCTTATGATTGGTTTGTGTAATTTCGCGTGGCCGCGCGAACTGCAGGTAACGGACTGCGACGGGCTCTCTCGGATTATAACCTCCTGACATAGTTACATTGGTTTCTTCATCAAATTGATTCCAACCCGGCCCGAGATGCCACGACCTAGGGCCGCGAAGGGCCAGTAGCTGTGATGTACCTCAGTCACGTTCTGTGCTGTCTAACCAAGTAGCTGAAGCTTATTAAACTTATTTAATCTAGGAATGCAATAAAACATAGTTTTTCCAAAAGTATGCCGATCTCTTTTGCTTTTTCCTTGTAACATTAGCTGTTCTCAAGTAATTTAAAAAGTTTCCCAACTCTGTTAATTTTCCACCAAAATTGATTCAGGCGCGATAAAATGGATTTCTAAGTAAGCTACCTCGTCATTTGCTTATGACGGCCAAGTCTGAGTTCATATTCATTCTGGAGGGATCTTAAGGGCTCTTGCAACAAGTTGACAAACGTGACGTTGTGGAAGTGTGCAGCCGTCAGTGATGCGTCCACTCGTGACTATCACATTAGCGGCGCTGACCCGCGAGCGATTCTCACGACGCAGTTTCTAGGTCGAAAAGCGATATGGAAATATCGTTTCTTGCTATATTGTATGCAGAATGTAAAGAGGTGCGTAGATTCATTGACATCCATATCTACAACGATGACTATTACTTTGCTCCCAATTTTCTCAACAAAGGGCCATAACCATTACTGGAATCAGATTCTACTCTTAAAAAGATTTGTAGCGTAATTCATAGTAATTTACGCGTTAGTCCGGTTTCTAATATCCAATTTGAAATATTGGCGTATCGTAAAACTCGGCGAAAATGATTTAACAAGACTCGCCGGAGTAATATTTGATTCATTTATTTCCTTTGTAACAAAAAGGAACCGTGAAAGCCATTCCGCAAAAGTTTTCTGTTGTGCAATTTCTGGATTGTAATATTTTCGCGGTCCCCGGCGGTCCGAGATGCTCCAAGCTGCTTCCGCCATTTGACTCGGCTGATGTACAGCCTTTAGGCGACCGTGCCGGCCCCCATAAATTTGCACGATCCATTGAGGTTTGAATTTGCTTGCGGTAAGCTGGACAAAGACGCTAGCAATCTCTCTGTAGAAAGCCGACGCTTTCAGGAAGGTCGTATAAAATCCTCCTTCTATTTATTTTATCGACAACTATAACCGAACCTAAACTGAAACTTTATTAACGGTGATCAACCGTTTGTCTAGAGGTTATTTACACCATGGTGTAAATCACAAAAGACAGTTAACGGTACACCACTTATTGAATTACTCCAAACAGCATTTTGTCTCGATTCCGGGCACCCGTTTTACGCGTACCAAATAAAACGCGGCTAATTTTATCTGTTTTTGCGTTCTTTTTGTCGTGTTTCAATTAAAACCGAGGACTAGTTCCGGTCCACTAGTTTTCTCGTATTGTGGTGTCTCTGATGCCCCCGGGGCCCTTAGGCTGCAGTACAATGCGAGCCCAAATGATCGTCGATGGCGTCTAGCAGCGAACGCCTCTATAGTGCGGTGGCCTCGGAATTTGTGAGTAACGGGAAGATGGCTTGCACTTGACTCTGCTATAAAATGTACGTAAGATGCATTTCGCTATGCTTTCAGCGCAATAGGCACATCTCGCTCAGCACACCCGATATTATGCTGTCTAAGTAACTGTTTTACTTTGTACAACCTTAACCAGCCAATAATGCTACTAGAAAATTGTAGAGCACGTGCTTTAACAGTTCGCGTTGGAAGTGTTAAAGGTAACGTTACCGTACAGGATATTTAAATAACTTGAATACCTATTATTAAGTTTTATAAAAAAAAACTAAAGTAATGCAGTGATGAAGTGAGATGATCTTTGACATTTGAGTATTTCAATTTTGACACGAAATCTGCATTGTTTCATCATACAAAAAGACTTTGTTAATCCTCGTTCATTTTAATCGTCAACCGTAATTAATTATACACAGGCGTCATCACTGTCGCATTTCAAAAGAATGTCTTTATTGACAGTTGAAAAGACGCGTGAAAGCATCCATCCATTGTGGTTGGCCACACCAATAACTTACACAATGCTACCGACGTACCGACAACGCCTAATTACCCTACAGATGGTCAGAATCAACTAGCAACTCATTTAGGAAAATGAAAAGGCCGTTTCAACGCGCCCGAGTCTTCATTCTCAATTGTTGCTCAGTTAGTGGTAGGTCGGTTACAATAGCTGGTAAGGTTATCAGACCGGATGATGAGGCCTTCAGATTCAATTCAGTTGCTTTCACCCATTAACTCTCCTTTGTAAAATAACTCTATAGACTTTGGGGTCGTCAAAGTCAATAACGTTATATAATGATGATACTAATAAGCGTAAATTATTGTCCTTAACGTGTTCTTAACAAGGAAGCCGGGCTTGTAAGCAGTTGAACTCTCTCCGTAAGACCTTAATAATAGGCGGATTCTCTCTCGCAGCGTTGCATGCTGCTTGAACTAGAGGTTAATTGCAGTTCTTAGTAAACTTAGATACTACATTTTTTGTAACAAATGCATCTCAAGCAGCCGCCATGAGCTACATTATGTTCAACATGATTTACTTCGTGACAAATGATGTCATCTCTAAGATGACTGTCGAGTGCCGGTAAATAATATGTCCATCAACATCGCATTAACTCAGATATGCATTGTGATGTTTAACATTAACATCTTCATAGATGAAATGTTGAGCTTTTTCTTATGCATGTACATATATTATATCGGCGTCTGTAATTTAGTTTACAGCTTGTTCGCCGTGTATAGACAAAATGTAAATATGTTTATTGTTATCACCTGTTAGAGTGCTTGTTGATACGTCCATTCACGTCACTTCATATTGAGTCAAGTCAAGTTGTGTATAGGTATTCAAATCTCACGATTGTTACCGTTGTGTCGGTGGGCGGCTGACCCCATTCTAGGGAGCTACCGCCTTATAAGGGCTCCATTAATTACTGGAGGGCAGGTATAATTGTCTATACAACCTCATTCGTTAGCCTCTGAAGTGTAGACCGCCATGTCAAATATGAGATCTATGGCACTTAAATCTTTACATTATAATTCACGTTTTCCTAAAGAAGGGCATTGGAAATTAGAGCTGTTTATTTTCTTGTCATCTGATAAACAAAAGCCTCTTAAATGTTACATTCTGTAATCACCACATCATTTTCATTAATTATGCCGCATGTGTATTTACCCGAGTTAAGTTCCTAATACCCTATTCTTACCTTTTCATTATAGCTTACTGAGTTTATAATAAAGGGTCTTCGCAGTAATAAGTGAAACTGCGACGTCAGACAGGAAGCAATGTAAGACGTCCCACGGGCGTCGGCTAGATTACCCAAGTTCCTGAACTGGACCGGTTAGAGCACGCATCCAACTATGACAACGTCGCAGACTCTTAGGTCTTGAATATAAATGATGTAAAGGGAAGATATATGACCAGACCCTTTAGTTATTTCAACCTGGCTGAGATGTGAAGACATCATTCCGTAGATAAGCTTTGTCCGGAAATTGAAATGTGTTGCAATTTTTGCTTGTAGGTATGTATTTCTGTAAAAAAATTCAGTTTCAGAAATGAAACATTAAACGTTTTTGATTTGTTTTGTTCTGTTTTATCTATGCACAAAAACATCAAACATTTTATACCTTTGTATACGACATAGAACAAACACTAAAAAAAGAAACGTCGTCGGTAAACGCAACATTAAGTTCCAACCTCTAACCGTGTACGCTTTTCGCCTTATCTCACTTACGCTGATGTATTCACCATATTACCGTATTTATCATAAAACATTATAGCCGCAATATCGCAAAACTTAACACCCAATCGAATACTAGCCGTAAATTTCCCTTCGCCGAGCTACCACGGATACCTTCCTCCAATAAAGATAAAAAGATTGAGCTTAGATAAGATTAGCGTTATAGAGTGAATTCTTGGATGCGTGAGCGTTGTACGGCGAGAGGTTTTCCACGAGATCCTAGATTCGTTCCCAGTTATCCGAGATAGCGGTGTCACGATATATATAAAGCCGTGAGTGCCGCACGTTCGATCGCTTCCCCGATATGCCGCCATCCGCGAATCTGTTATGAATCATGACCTGTCATAATGCCGGCTTTGTGTTTGCTACTGTCATCGAATAACTACGTGAGTTTTAAACAGTTATAGTGATGCAGTTTTGCATTGATGTAACTTGAAAGCTTATCTGTTCTCACGCAAGTTAATGATCGTGATTTTACGATCGAGATTTTATTTCATAGCTTAGATTGGCGATAACTCTTTTACAACGTGTTACAAAAATACAAGTGAAGCTGAAAGGGGGTTTAATGGCCCATTATAAAGAGTTAATATACAAAATTAAAAAAAAAGCGCCATTAATTCTTATTGAGTTTGCAAACCTTTTTGAATGAAAAATTTAAAATCCGTTAAAGCATACACTCTGTTAAATAGTCTATGATAACTTTAATTATATTAAGTGACAGCTTACTAGGGTTTAAAGTGAAGTTTAGATGATTATAAGCTAATTATTAATAAAAGAGTAATTATCTCAAACTCGACTTAATTTACAAAACAACGTCTTATTTTGACGTTTCGTTTGCTTTCAATAAACTGGGTTAAGAGGATCGTGTTTTTTTAGCATGATGAAAAACAAGCAGACCCCCCAAGGAGACTGAGCGACTAACTAGCCCAGAAGCGATGTGGTTGAATAGGTTTCTTTAATTCCTTTCTAAATATGGGAACAGAGCCGACGATGTCCGTATTAAAGTCGCCACGCATCGTCGACACGAGCCGCGCGAATTTCGCCGCGTGCGTGACACGCATGCATCAATCTCGGGCACACATTTTCCGGACAACCTTTGCATTCGTTCCGTAGTGCAGCACAGTGGCACAAATAAAGTGCGACCCGCGTCAAACCAGAGAAATTGTCAAGTGATATACGTGCTCAATCCACAATGTAGGTTGAAACTTTCGTCCGCTTATAGCCATTTCAACCGCAATGCAAACAAGAGCAGCGGTCACGTTTCCGAGATTGCGAGCGGAATCTCTTAGCTTCGATCACCGATACCGCGGACTACAATGATGTTAATTTGCGGCGCAAGAAATTGGAGTAATATTGTTTAATTATTAATCTATTCCGGCTTAGCGCTGGGGGTGGATAAAAACAATTATCGACCACGCGGTGGCTGAAATGATATCTCCTCACGTTCGAATGGTTCGTGAATGAAATGCTACGTGAAAACAAATTGAGAAATGCTTTCACACAGTTCGCATTTTATCTTGTGCATTTTTCTACAAGTCCCGTGATTTTTGCAAATCTTATTGCTATTAGTTGTAATTATAATTAATGATGTTAATAATGTTCAAATGGAACCATAAGTTTCAAAGATGCTGAATTGTGCGAATCATTATCAACAACGTAATGCAAAATCTAACGAGCAAATAGATGACATGAGAGAGAGGTGAGAGAACTCAGATACCTGCAGAAATTTACTTTTTGCTATTGTGGCCTCGTACAGCACACATTGATATTATCATTAAGGCGTTGAAATGAAAAGTGAGCTTGATCTTTATTACAGTGTTAGACCAAAACTTTTGCTTTCTAAACGTGGGGCAATTATTTTTCATATGCCACAAAATGGGCACCGAAATTACAGCAAATCGGCGAACGCTTTTTGCGAAACGTAGTCTGTGTCTCGAGCCGCTAACAGTTTTAAAAGTATTGTTGTCGAGCGCACCTAGTTACAGTAGTTACGCTTTAAACAATGTTTCAAGTTTGAGTTATTGCGTTTTTTTTATATTAATTGGCGAAACATTTGAGAGCAGGCGTACGAGAAATAATCATGTCTAGTGATTATTAAACACAAAAAAAATAGGTTTTGATTTTGAGATGAATCAAAACGTTTGTCAAGGAGGTTCGCTGATAATTCTGTAGTCTTTTTTATTTCTTGAGTGAAGTTATGTCTTTATCTGACTCTTGGGCATCTCAATTTATAGTTTCTCCGTATGCTATGTCAAACGTTATTAACATCGCTTCTAGCATTGTCAACATCCCAGCAGCGGCCCTAATACCGAGGCGTCTAATAGTCGCGATTAAGCCCGGCCTGTCGAATGGCCGCGCAGCGGAGCATGGTGGATTGGATAAGGCTAAGGAAAAAAAGCGTCGCTACCGCTAACTGACACAGTGCTTTATTGAACACAATTCCGTTGGATGCAACAACGGTAGGCCGTATTATGCTGCGATAAACTCAACGCCATTAAAATTCAACGATAATTATTGCACTCGCTTGCACCTCAGCTGTCAACAGCTATAATGATATATCTAGCCGTAACGTAATACCTCCTTTGACTTATTCAAATGATACACTTTCAAGTCCAGCTTTTTCTTCGCCCGCGCCAATAATTTGTCCGCAGCCAGTAATGTTGATTCATTACAGATTTTAACCTGACCGTGTTCACTTTTATTACCGCTCAGATGGGAAAGTCGTTGGACATGCATTTACCTAACTAGACGTAACTGCGCTTATGTCGTTTTCCATCAAATCCTTTTGAGGAAACTGGAAACCCGGTGGCATCCAGTACGACTATATCCACTTTTGTAACTGTTTGTTTTATTCACCGAGCTGGAGCTACCTTAGAAACTGGTCGCTGTAAAAAGCCTGAAGAAAGATGTTGAATAATGCATTTTCTAGGAGCCCGTTACGTGTACCTACTGTGTATCAAATTATCTTCGGTAAATACTCGAAGCGCCTCGTAAGCTTGCGTTTGCGCACCCAACAAATTGTTTGCCGTCACACTTAACAACTTATTACTATGTCAAGTTATTCACACGTACAGCGCCCGTACCGCTCACATCCACCCCAGTTAAGTAGTTCACATGATTATTTGTGAGCACGAATTCGAGGCAAGACATCACTTACACTCACATTCTTGCTTATAATTAGAAGCATAATGTGTGTTTATACTGTCACTTCACTTGTTTACGGTATATTTCGAGATATTTTGCCAGGCGGCGGTCTCTTGACCGTTGCTTTCTGAACGTAAAAGTGCAGAAAGAACCTAATTTACATGTTCGAGACATTACAAGTGGAGCTGAAAGTATAATTCTCTTTGTCTGGTCTGTAATGGTACTGAGAACTGCTTTGCTTAACTGCCTATTTCTTCTTTTTTTGTATCTATTGTACATAGGCATAGGCATGTTTTTCCTTGGACTAGTACGAGTATTTCTCAGATATCGTGATATCAGCAACTTGGTAATTTATTACTTATTACACAGCCTTGTTATGTTCACTTTCTTTTTGCAAATTCTCCCATGTTTAAGGCTAACTTATGCAGGTTCCATATAGTAAAGTGTTAAAAATGTCTTGAAGTAAAATTTATATTCTGTTCGATTTAGACTTTTACACTTAAAGCATTAAAGCCTTTCACGAAGAAAACAGTTTATGTCAGTCAGTCTAATCTTTGCTACTCTTACGAGTGTCTTATTATCTAGAATTCGGGGTTTTGTGGAACATGACTCAATCGTCATAATAATGAACCCTCACTAGACAACTGGCTCAAGAGTCAGTCAGATACAGAGAGCGGTCCTCCTTGATATGGCGCGTATCGTCAGGAGGATTCTCACTCTGTAGCCCCTTCGGTAATCTGGATCTTGCCTCTATATTCTGTACTATTTTTGGTTCCTTTTGTATAATTACTGTAAAAGCCTTACCTGACTTAAAAGAAAATAGGTGTACAGCAGTAATAATGAAGTGAATTTTAAAGAGATACTCATCAATTTACATCAAGTTGTTGTTGCTTTTTGCATTTTATCACACAATCAGTTACCGACAGGATTTTTTCGTTCTACCTAGAAATTTAAAAGAAAACTAGACCAAGCTCGTTCTGTCAGATTAGATAGTCTGTAAAGCACAATGACTTTCCGAGAACATCTTTTAGGAACACACTATCTCGCTGTATAAAAAGTGCGCTCTCGTTTTATAGAGCTATGACACTGAAATGATCATCGTCGCGATAACGACAAACAGAGTGGTAGTTTACGTCATTGCAATCGTTTATGATATGTGTACTGTTACGGCGAAGTCGTATACACCACAGATGAAGTGCTCGCACTTGAAACCCATACCGAGATGGGCACCGCAACTGCCCTAACGGTCCCCTACTGATTACGAAGCGTATATTTTATGAGCTCATGCAAATGGATATCCGAGGATTGCGGAAATATTAAGCTGTGTCAACTTTGTTACTCGAATTAGTCCTATAGACTATTTTCACACTAAGCTCATCGAGTGTCATACATTTTTTTGTTCCGTCTTAGTATTTTTTTTTTACTTATTCTACCTCATTATCGACGAATAGGTACATGGATGACTTGGCACATTGATGCAAATTTAAAACAATTGTTTGTGTATTTGTTTGTCACGATTTAAATCAATCTATTTAGTGAAATCACTACTCCGATTTCACTCACGATCGATTCGAATCGAGATTAATTCTTAGTTGGAACTTCATAGTTCCGCACCGGCGCTAAACAGTTGCTGTTGTTGTAAAAAGCCGAATCACTATCCCATCGAGTGTGTATCGCGATTACTGGTGTTTTTTAACTCGTGCCTATCGGATAGCAAAAAGCGGTGGCAAAACACGTGTTGATGAAATTGCTGTCAAAGTTATCTCAACGCCGAATTAATTTTACTTTCGATTTTCTTATAATGAATAGAGGGGTCAGCCGCACCAGTAAACTTTCGCCCGAGGCCTCTGCTATAATGAATGTTATGCATACGGTTCGGAATTCGCTAATGTTATGCCATCATTACGTTTTATTTGTTTGTTTTTTAATTATTCGTCTTCTTTTGTTTCAGGTAAGAATAGATCTCTCATTGGTTGGTTTGTAATCAAGGAGTCTTTATTGGATATCGTTTTCAAATACAGTTCGACTCTTGCCGCTATTGTTAAAGCAGTAAGTATCCGTAACAATTAAATCTCTATTGATTTGAAAAGATATACCCGGTAAGAGTACCTGCATTCAATAGCATGTTTTTCATTTACGTTATATAATAAATCTGACTTCTTACATTGATTCTGTCATGTTCTTAGAATCCAACAATAAAGTCAATCAGAATTAAGAGTCATCCCAGTTGTAATAACAAATTCAGTATACTTAGAAACCGGAGTTTATTACGTTGCGTTATCTTGTCCGTTTGTTAAAATTGGCTATTCATTTAGCAAATCATGTTTTGCTTTTGATGTGAGTGTTTGAGATGTTATATGAATGGTGGTTTTGGACAGTAGAGTCACGCACTACGTCTATATGAAGACGTGTGATCTTTTGACTCAATTAATGTTAAATAACACCTACATATGTATTTGAAACTAATACGTGAGGAGAAGACTGCGTTTAGAACCTACACATACAGTCACGCCTCTTTCTCACAGGTGTAGGCAGATAGTACTTTGTTTCACTACGATCGTGATATACCTCTTTCTATTCATTCACATTTAGGTATCATTTGTTTCATTGATTCAAATATCTTGATATCCCCACAAAGCGAACGTGGATGGAATTTGCAAAAAACTAGGATCTAGCAGTAGCTAAAAAGTCGTGGCCTACGGGTTTGACTTATTATGGTCTGTAATGCAAAGAGTCGTAGGTTCAAATCCCAGACTTGCACCTCTGATTTTTGGATATTTACGTGCAAAATTAGATTTTATATTTTCCACCTGTATACAAACAGTTGTGAAATATATTAACTCAATGTTGGGGCACTGAATCCTACTAATCCTAGTGAGAAAATTGGGACGTGTTTTAGGCTGGATTTTTATTTTCTAATTTACCAACCTAGCCATCAATATCTTTACACTGATGTGATATGTGAAACGTACAATATGACTTGACACAGCTGACTTTGCACTCGATAGTCCGCTACTAAACTATTCCAGATCTTGCACCGAACAAACACATTCGTTCGCGACTTGCCGAGTGCGAAAATGATTTCTACGTACATCGAGCATCCAATTACCATACTTTTTGCTTTCTAATCTTAAAAGCATAGACATAATTGTGGCGGACGTCGAACAATGCTGCGTCACGAACGCGTGGATCGGCCAATAGATCAATATCGTCGATGTTATCGTACTGTAATTTCGCTAATTCGATTTATCACTTATTGGAGCTCATTTGCTTGTGATTGCTTTTGTTCTTGTTACGCTGATGGATTCTTTTCTTAATCGAAACATCGATTGGTATTGATTTCATTGCGAAATATCCGTCAACAGCGAATCTTTCTGATTGAATTTGTGTATTAAACGACACTAGAACCCAAATTATGGTCTATACAGGGTTACTTGTAAAACATCAACAACCTCGCACGATTAGATAGCTAACATCATATGTAACAGTATTTCTTCTACGAGTGTTATCAGAACTCAATACATTAATTATAAATGTTTTTTCGAGCTTTTTTGGGCTATCTTAACATTTGTAACTCTATGTTACCCTACCCAGCCCTATGCCCGTGATTCGGAAGGGATTGTTTACTTACTTACCTTTTTGGTATGCGATGTTCACATAAGAACATTCAGAAGTAAAATTAATATTAATGTAACAAATAAAAATGTATCAAATTATCAAAAGTTGTAAAAGTAATTTGGCGAGGTTACTCATGTTTTACAAATGACTCTGTATCAGCCTGGAATAATTGGAAAGACTAACAGAATAACTGAATATCGTTTGAAACAAGGTATAAACATTAAACATCCTAGTAGCTACACAAGTTTGATCTGGCTTTTAACATCTGCCGCACAGCATCATCGCAATGAAAACGAGTTTCAACCTATTCATATTGAAAGGCAATCAAATGCGTGAATACATTTTCACGATTCCAGTATTCAGTGCATGAATACAAAATGAAATTGCTGAATAGTTTTCAAAACTTCCAGCAATCCCTGCTGTGCCCTCATCTATAAAACCTTTTGGACCATAAATTTACTAATAGTGCCAATAATTCAAGCTCGAAAGTTTCCCTTTTGATGGAATGCGATCGTAATGATCTGTCATTCTGATGAGTTATGTGTTCAAATAAGTTCTTCGCGCTTCCTACAAATAGGCGGCTGCGAGCGATTATTAAAAATCGATTTATCATCATCACACGGTGAAATTTCAATCCGTCGCTTTAGGCTTCAACAAAAGTATAGTTCAGCTACTTCACTTCGACATGACATGCTTATTTTGGTAAAAGCTACTGTAAACATACCTGTTAGTTGTTCTGTTATGTATTCCCCTTAATTTTATTACCGCGCCGTTACTCATGCATGTTGTAAATTGTCTTGCAATGTGTATGAGTTCATCAAAATTAATTTCGATCATCAAAACACAATTACAATTAATTTAACACGTGAAACAAATTGCGTGCAATTAATATGATTTACACACTTTAGTTCCGCTTTCATATTTATTTAGTCTGATGACGAATCATGTTATACACACCTCTTAGCTGGTAATGGAACGACCGAACCATTAGACAAGTCCGGACTATTTATGCGGCGAGACCAATGAAAGGTTTTAATATCTTGTGCGATTACGCGTGAACAATTAAGTACTTTTCTCCTTTGAAAGTTCAAATGTCTTCGAGTTTGTTCTTGGATCATAACGTATCAGCAAACCAGCAGCGCTTGGCGTCCGTCCCTCGAATTACATGTTTTACATATTCTGTGCCTTTATGTTTATTCCTAAGCGCGAATGGAATTGTAAACCTCTTAGCCAATTTTATTTTTTTGTTACACAGATCATACAAAAATCACATATAATGATGTGTGTGAATAAAATCAGTATTCCCAAATGGGGTAGGCAAAAGGAACGCTATAAGATAAAATTACAACTATTTCACGTTTCGGAACCACTCCCAGTTTTTTTTTTACTTTTTGCGTTAAGAGATAGGTACTGTAACAGGTTGCTAGATTGTCGGCTGAAATATACCTGGACTCATTTCCTTACTCGCCTTTTACGATACCCAAGGATAAGATGGAGAGGCGTTATTTTAAGCCCAGCACAACACGGCAACGCTCTCCGTCTTTTTTTCTCCGTGGTGGTCTTCTGCTAAAAACGACGAATGCATCAAATTGAATTGCAAGCCTAACCAACCATGGATTAACCCGGCTCCACGTATTTCTCGCAGCATTTCACACTTATCATATTTAATTAGTACGACATGGACGGTTAAAGCGATTCGGGACGTAACTGTCTGCGGTAGGCGGTTTACTCGAAAACGGTAACTCATCTCGCGCCATTCGCGTGTGCGATCGCGTGCTTAATCCATCGAATATACCGGTACATCACGTAACGCCATCTTTAACTAACCCTGCCGAATCGTTTATGTCATTGGACGCAAGTTCACGTAATTTTTGTGAAAAAGCACGACGGCTGTTTAAGGGGCCGTGTACTTGTCACGAGATTTCTTGAAACTGTCTCGTTTTATGAAGTGAAGTCAATTTGAGTTAACCAACTGATTCCTGACCCATCGCAGAACGTTGTCATAATAAACGTAATAAACATTTCCTTTCTCAGGCAATGCAATGCCACTAGGATTTTCACTGAGAATAGGTTCTATGGTGGGTCAGTGATCAATTGGTTCGATGGTACATAGATACGTCACGTCTGTATTCCCTAATAGAAGTAGGCAGAGTACATGTTATGTCACATAGTCAAAATATGACTGTTTCACGTTTCGTGGCCACTTCTAGCATTTTTTTTTTAGGTTTTGAGTTAGCAGGTATAGTAGTGATAGGCTAACAACCTGTCGCCTAAAATATACCTTAACCTATTTCCTTAGTCGCTTCCTACGACATTTATGGAAGAAATGGAGAGCTGTTATTCTAAACCCGACACCACATGTGAAACGGGACAACACTGACACAGACGGGGACACGGGATTTTAATTTAGAGCTTATAATGCCCGCTTATTAGTTATTAAAGGGACATGTCGTATATTTCTTGCTTGGATTTATCAATAGTCCTCGCGCCATTAAAAAACGTAGTTGCGTCAGGCCCCTTAATTGATCCTTGTTTTTTTTTGTGTCGCTAGGGTTATCCGAGAATTTATAAAAAAAAAGGAAAGCGGCGCTAAAACTGATCACGTATTAATTATCCTATCATCGATCTCAATTAGTGGAAATAATTTGCGAAAGTTAATTCTATCTGGTTAAATACGTTGATTGCGCAATTTGCATGTTTAATTAGAAGGATCCTTTGGATTAATGTTTTCTCGTTCAGATGGATGTTTAAAAATACTTTATCTCAACGTGGTAATTTGGTACCAGATTAAACTGGTTATGTATTCGTATAAAGTTGTGTTTTTTAACCGACTTCAAAAAGGAGGAGGTTCTCAATTCGACCTAATTTTTTATTTTTTATTTTTTTTTTTATTTTTTTTTTTTGTGTGTATGTTACTCGATATCTCGAAAACCCGTGGACCGATTTTCAAAAATTTTTTTTTAATCGAAAGGGTATAACTCGAAATTGGTCCCATTGGCACGAAACCAGGATCTGATGATGGAATATTGGAGAAATCGAGGGAACTCTTCAAATGTTGTATGGAGATGTACGGCGTTTTCGGTAATTTGTTGATGAAGTCAAGATTTTACATTCAGTAAACAGAATACTTTCAAAATATTGCTAATTTGAAGTCGGTTTTTTTTTGTTTAAAATTATTTATTTATTTATTGAACACGAAAATTCTTCATAAGCTCGAAATAATTTAATGTCGAAACTGTAAAAAATAGCAACATGGTGTTATTATACTCTAGGTTGCTAGCCTGTCGCTTAAATCATACCTGTCCCTATTTCCTTAGTCTATTCTTGCAACATCCACTGAAGAAATGGAGAGTCGTCATTCTAAGTCCAACACAACAAGGTTAAAATTATAAATCTGAAGTAAATAGGATAAATAGTAATGTAATCTAGTTTTGATTATGTCCTCACAAAACTCGAAATTTGAAGAAGAAAACAAACTGCAGATAATTAATTAAAAAACAAGACATGTTTTTCCGTATGATGACAGCTCCAACTTGTATCTTCAATTCACATCACAAATGTAACGCCAAACTACGGATAGGCGTGAGATTGAATTTATTACGAAATTTATGCAACTGATGTAAAACATTCAACTAATGGAATCCAAGGCGGCCTTGGTAAGATGATTTAAGAGTGAGTGTCGTTCGTGGCACGCGACGGCAGTATTCAAATCACCGGACGGCACGAAGCCAGGGCACTATCTTTCCCCACATCTGTTGCCGTGATTATGTTATTAGCTGCTAAACTACCGGCGATTTCAGAAACACACTGTTCATTATCATTAACTTATTTAGCTTCGTCTTTTATGACTATAAATGCCAGGGATTTATTTCTCTACACTACATAGACGCCCATTTGAGACGGATTGTGGTTTGTTTCGTGTTGTTAGGGGTTAAGTGCCGTGTGTTGACCGAGATTGTGATTTTTGTTCCGTATTTAAATGACATCGTATTATTAAAAAAAAAAACTATTGTTTTTTAATCACTTTAGTGTTCATTAGTGCTGAAAATATTAATGAAGTACATCAAACATCTCACTTATATGTAAAGTATGAAACTGCTTTATTTTTTAACAATCATTATGTTTATGCTTGCATTAGTTTGAATCGATAAAATTTAAATAATGTGGGGCTCATTAAGAGTATAAAAAATTGTACGCATCTCGTTAATGCAGTTTCCAAAAAACTTCGTTCATTTTTGAACATCCTGAACAGTAACCAGGTATCCAGGAATGAATTTTCCTGAAACCCCTGCCTTACTTTCAGTGATGTCTAAGAATGTGTAATCAGACAGAGGCTAAATGAAGTCGTATTTCCCGTTTACAGCCCAATAACTTTTACGAGATGTGCTCGAAGAATTCGTATGAAGCTTGCAGTAGCTTACAATGATAAAACAAGTTAGACAAAAATGTTAAAATGTCTCATTCTGATATGTAAATTTAATTTATAGATGTGACATTTGAGATTTAAATCACAAATAAAAACAACACACACACAAAAAGTCTCTACACTTAAAACTCTTATCTTGTACAATTTCATACTGAATCTACAATCTTTTACGAGTTTGTATCCATTAAACTCAAATAAGGACATTATTAACGCAAGCCGACCATGGCCTCTGTATCTTTTATTTTTATGCACTGCGATAGTGTTGCTTCGGTACGTGGAGCAGTAACGAGATCGTATCATATCACACCATTCGATATTTTCATACCTCGTCCTGCTCTAATAACATACATAGCATGCGCCACAAAGCACTGCACATAACAAAATCGCATTTTCGCACTACGCGGCAAGATTTTCATCGCCCATTTCACACTTCAATGAAATGAGTGAAAGTTTTACTTTTAAACGTTTGCTGCTGGTTAACAATTATCGATTTGTCGCGAAGTCATAAAATTAATGAGACCCTAAATCTGAGAACAGTTACTGCCACAGCGCCATGGAAAGTGACTTATCGCCGCCATTACTTTTCTTACAAACGCTACCAGTGATCTTTGCATATAAATGCGCTTATTACAAAACAGATTTAGCCCATTCGCTTGAAACCCATGTTTCATTTCATTCTTTTCGTTACGCATTTATTTTATTCGGATTTCGTTACAATCATGACTATCATAATACATTTAGAAGCAAGTAAAATCAATGATCTTGTCTGAGCGATAAGCGATGTAACAGAATCAATTTAAATTGATTATTTAACTTTTGAATTAGTTGTGACTCAAAGAGATCGAATGAAAAAGTTAAGAGCTGTCTCACAATAGTTAACGAAGTTAACTATTGTCTGAAACATTTGCACCGGCGCGGCGTCCGATTCGTTGACAAGAAAAACGGCATTCACTGCAGTAGAAGACTTTTGACTTTAGAAATGTAATTATGCAATACGTTATTCAATAGACGAATAAAGAGATTAGAAGCAATTACTATGCTTATTGTTGTAATTGGTAGGATCTGAATCGTCGAGATAATTGAATAATGCGTAAATACGTAATGTTTCACATTTGAATTTGTAAGCAGAGAATCTGGTTCCCTAATTGTTTGACAAATTTCATAAATGTCGAAGTTCCCGGCTCCGTTACTTTTCACGAACATATTTTATATTTGTATATAAACACACACAATATGTTATCATTACGTTACAAAGATAAAATTATTGGTTTCTCGACATTCCCTTACGAAACACTTTCCTCCGAGATGTAATTTCTGTTTACGACGAATACAACCTAGTTCTTCGGGAGTACCTGCCTAAGGTACTATGCCCCTTTCTCTTCCAATTCGCAATAGATGGATAGATAGATACTTGGACTTTCTACCTGCACTGCTTACTGATTAATTAGACACGATTAGCAACGAAACGACCTTTTTAAATATTTACTTCACCTCGCGAAAGTGAGATTTGTTTGACTCGTCAGGCCTTTTAATTCAATTATCGCACTTAAATGAGTTCACTTTTTTCCCATGGTGCTATTAGTCCGATTTCACCCAAAGTTATCTTGTCAATCATTCACGATTCACACATTTTATCCGTTTTAACACCGCTTTTAATGTTTCAATTTCGAAACTGAAAAGCCTTCATTGTCTTCTCGGGTAGTTCTGAGAACAAGTCATAATCCTTTCTTTTGCACGTAAAACGTCGGAGAGTATGTTTGTTGCCGTCTATTAATTTTACACGCAGACTTTCTTTTGTGCAGGGCCACATCCTGAAACCAATTACTGACAGCCATGTCTAAGCGCAACAAAAGAACTTTCAAAGTTAAGAAAATGCTCGTTCATTCATTAACCATGATAGATTAACTGCATAAGAGTGAAAGTTTTCCTAAAGAATACTGTCTCTTAAACCAAACTAAATTCGTTGCCGTCCAAAATTTTGCGGGCGTCGGCTGTTTCGGTGACCACAAAGTAACTAATGACAGGAAAGTACCAGCTCCGATGTGATTAGAGAAATCTTTTTGTATAATCTCCATGTCTTTCTTAGTCTTTGATGGATGAAAACACTTTATGTAAGAACTTAATGTATTTGCGGACATTCCGGCGGTTTCTGCAAAACGTTGTGTTAGTATTATTTAAAAAAGCATTACAGGCTTTTTGTTTTCTGGCTAATTTTCTGGTCAGCTCTCTACGTTTCCTGTTTTGGAAATTTCTATTTTTGTTTAAGAAATTTTTTTTTATGTTTCGCTCCCAAATTGGGTTTTGTACATTTCATTAGCTTGTTTATTATCATCATCGCGGCGACTGAAAATGTTTCATACACCAGAAAGTTACATCGAGTTTGGTTTGAATTGTAAATTAACTTTACTCCATATTCAAATTAGGCCACAAATTGAGAAGATTTGCAAAATTATATCCTAATAAGCAATTCCTTCAACAAGTTCCGTGTCCGGGCTAACAAGCGACCGTAATGACTAAAAATAGGAGGTTTCCTACATGATAATTACTTAGTTTTTTGTTTAACTTGTAACAAAATGGATTCCATTGTTATTTTAATTTTCGTGTAATTACAGAATAATGGAATGTTGGTGAAACAGTCCGCGGCTGGAGTCCGCGTGTTTTAGTATGTTGGCTGTGTAGTTTAACACAGAACATAATTATCATAATTGCTGCTAAATGTTTTTAGAAAATCTTCACACAATCTAAGAATATTTTAATTTCTTAATTCAGTTTTTGTCTTTGCAAAGTAATGAAGGGCAATGACCTATGAGAACCACGCCGTATTGTGTAGGTATTATATGCTATAATTGATTGAGCAATCTAATTGGGTATGGATACCGAGGTGCAATTCATGTTTAATCGCGGCTTACTATCAAATGCGCATAGGGCGTAACATTTTTCTTTTTATAAATGAGACATTTTACAACCTTGTAGGCTCTATCTGGATGGAGCTGCTAAGAAATAAATAATTCATATCAATTTGCACGGGTAACGTGGGAACGCGTTTGAAGCTAAGTGAATGCACCGTAA
Organism: Adoxophyes honmai; assembly: GCA_005406045.1. Taxonomy (NCBI): domain Eukaryota; kingdom Metazoa; phylum Arthropoda; class Insecta; order Lepidoptera; family Tortricidae; genus Adoxophyes; species Adoxophyes honmai. The sequence continues at coordinate 105,579 of BHDV01005901.1, read as the reverse complement.
CCTTTCTCTAAGGGCTCATTAGATGGAATTTATACACCGCCTATGTATTGACAGCGGAGCGCAGACACCAAACCACTTATTACGTTCGGCACGGTCAGTATTTTGCAACTAGGCGCGAACATGTTTAGGGGCAGATCGAAGTTAATGATAGAATTCAGCGTCCGTAAAACTAGGAGAGCTCTAGCTATTAGAGTGTAACTGATTGGGAAAAACGACGATGTTCGAAGCACTGACCTCTTTTTTGGTTTGCTCGTTGATCTTGACGTGGGTCTGCTGCGGCTTGTCGCGCAGCGGCAGGTAGCCCTCGCGGCTGTCGGCGGCGTCGGCGGCCGTGGTGTCGGGCTGCGTGCTGGCCTCCACGGCGGCCGTGCTGGCCGTACCCGGCTCCGTGCCGCGCGACTCCGCGCTCGTACTCAAAGTCGGCACCGTCTCCCGGGACTCCTCCACCGTCGTCCCCGCAGTCTCAAACGCGGAAACTGTCTCCGTACTATCGCTATCCAAGTTCATAGTCGTCTCAGTATTCAGCGCCGTCGGCGTTTCCGTCGTCCGCACGACCGGCCGTATCGTGTAATGCTTTGTCGGCCGATAAGTCGAAGGCGCGGTGGCATCTTTCGTCGATGTCGGAACCGGCGGATCGATTCTAGTGGTCTGAGTAGTTTTTAATTCGATTGTCGTATCGGCCGCGCTCGTTTTATGGGTGACTTTTTTCGTTTTCGGTTGAATAGTCGCGGTCGAGTGGATCGCGGGCACGGTCGATTTTGTTTTGGTGGACTTGCGGCCGAGGGTTGTGGAGCGTTCGTCGAGGGTGGTGGGTTCGGGGGTGGTGACGGTGGTCTGCGGGGGTGTCCGGTCGGCGGGGGGGTCGAGCATGGACTGTTTGGGTGTTCGGGAAGGCGGGAAGAAGTAGTCCATGATGGATGGCGATCGGTTCCTGTTGGCTGGTAGCCATGCCCAGGGGTTGAAGTCTATGAGGCGGGGGTGCGGGGTGTCGGCGGCCGTGGCGGCGAGCGTGGAGAGTGCGGCGAGCGCGAACAGTGCGAGCATAGGGCGTGCCATCGCGAGCGCGTGCGGCCGCGGCGACGTAGCGAGCGGGACTGCGCGCGCGCCGCTCGGCGAAGAGCCACCACTCGCGGGGCGGACGGACAGCCCTGCTTTATCGCGTACGAAAATGCCTCAGCAACCCCACTTGGATGTTATGCTTGTTTGTTTAATTTTTGCTTTGATGGAGCAGTTAACTTGCTGTGAAGTAACTTATGTGTAGCGGTCGTCGTGAATCCCACAGCTTTCTGCGATTAGAAAACTGATCGTTTTATTGACTGAAACATAAAATTGTTTTGTTTTTACATTGAATGACAGGGTAAGTCTCTTGATGATTAGTGATCACCGCTTTACTATTAGGACATTCATTGTGCATTACGGGGCTTGCAATAGGCGGCGCGCTCGTCTTTGAAACTACCCAAAAATTTCAGAAGTGAATCTATTCCATGTTTCACATGTGTTTTTTTCACCTAAAAAAATCGGCATTTAGGTTATTATTTTGTTTTAAAATTCAACTTATGTAACTAAATTGTCACTTGCTGTGTCGTGAATTTGTTATCAGTCACCAAAATCTACGCAGAATTTCGTTTAGTTTTCAAACGATTTAACTGCTGCCATTTTAGCACCGCTCAAAGTGAAACAACCCGCGCGACAGTAGGTCAGCCAAGTTTCTTGCGCCTCAAAAACCGAAAAACATTGCAAACTTTTTCCACGCATCGCGTCGGACGCAAATTTGGCCCTGTGGTGGTAAGACGGACCGCTATCCAATCATGGGCGCTGAATTTCTGTGCGTGTCTACACCAATGCACGTCTTTTGGATCGCATCTAAATCGATAAATCTCCAAAATTGGATGCCACCGCAAACCGTGTAATGCAGGCGTCTCGATCTGTCCGCTCCACTTTGTCCGAGTGTTGACTCAAACGTAGGTAATATTTGTGTTTGCCGAGGGAAAGATCCATTTTGTCACGAAGGCTGTACTTTCGACGGTGATGGTACTATTTTGTACATGTAGGGGCTTTTCTGGCTTAAAAAGTTTCGTTGTGTTTACCTTCTCATTTTGACGCTTTTTAAAGTTTGCAAAAAAAAAAAACAGAATCACAATTTTATCAAAAAAGCTGATAAGCTTATTTGCTTCAACAGCCATCAATGCTGTTTTAGTTGACGTATCATTACTGTTAAGTTTACATAGTTAAGTTTGTCCTTCAATCCAGCACTTCGGCATCAAAAAATATGTTACAAACACTGAATTTAAATAAGTACGAACACAATTACGACAAAAAATATTATACTCTCAAGTTCTAAGTTCAACCCTTTTGAGTTTCCTTGAAACATATTTTCACATTTTACCTTATCACCGTATCCCCAGATACAAATCATGTTTCCAGGCTTGCTCGTATGCAGTTGATTCCATTGCTGGCTTGCTTATTTGCTTCCGTGGTAAAAATAATTTCTAAATGCTACGTTAGGAAAACTCCTAAAATATTATCTAATCTTTAACTGTTTTAATCGACAAAAAGAAAATAAAAAGAGTAAATAGAACGCAAAAAAACTCACATCAAAATATTTTTTTACTAATTGCCTCGTTACTGAACGTAACCACTATCAAAGAAATCACGGACAAGATCTTTTTTTTTATATTAAAGTTCCTCGACTTCAAAGAAAGCTTGTATGTAACGCGGAACTGAAGAAAATTTTGTTATCGCCAAAATAGTCATGGGTAAAGTTTTAGTTCCGTGAATTATAAATGGGCACTTATGTAAAGACAGTTCACGTTTGATAAACTCTGCCAGCTCAGATAATCTGAGGCACGTAAACACAAGTATAGACTAGACACTAGACAGCCATATCTTATACCATGTCTCATTGCAATAAATTTGACAGTTTTGCTTGTAGGCAGTACGTTCTAATGTCAAATGTGTCTTTTAGGTATCTATCACAAAACAAAAAAAAAACTATCTGCAACATCATCATAGCAAAATATTGCAGCTGTTTTCTTTTGAGATATCTACTATACTGGATTACTTGAGGGTTTTTATTTACACATTGATTAATACAAGTGCATAATAAGGACATACTCGTATATTCTAAATTGTATTATAATGGTAGGTTTTAGCACAAAACTGGCAACTGCCGTCTACGCCAGATAAAAACGTACAAGCCTACTTACTGCACGACGATCGGAGAAAATAAACAACGGCTCCGCTTATACAGCGTGCTTCATTGTTTTACGACGCGAGATTAGCTTTATGAGAAATGTTTTTCTAGACGACAGTCGCGGTACGGGCATTTAGATTGTTTCAGAGAATTTTATCTAATGGCGTAGCGGCTGCGCAGTAAAATCGCTGAGACTGCGTTGTAGTTTCGCAGAATGTTTAATATTTTATTGCACACCGTTCAAAACTTTTATTGCTCTTATTTTACCAATTATCTTACCTTTGAAAAGTTTCACAAGCAACTTCAAAAGGTGCATTTGAACGTCAGAAAATTACGAAGCTATCGTTTGAATCCTGCATGTCTTGTACTCTTTGCGTATCACAACTCGACACACTTCCCCAGTGGAAACGGCTGTATCCACAGCAATCCTCGTTCATTGCATTTCTTTTGACACTAATTGAGCTCCATCTCCATAAGTTAGGCCTGTTTAATGCCGCTCTAGTGATTAGACATTGAAAGTATCTGGTCTTAGAATTAACGAGAGTGTCGGTATCTAGGCGTGCCCGACGGTGGACGGTGACTTATGGCCGGCCGGCTAGCGGATAACGGAATTTGTCGTTTTCTCTGATCACTGTTAACGTTACCGAATGCGCTGATCGTGGTGACTCGTCAGAAAGTGGATGCAGTTGGGCTAGGGACTGATGGGCGGTTGGGAGTAACGTAATGTGACCTTGTACTATATTACCTAGTTGTATTCCTCATGTGGGAGACACATATCTTGTGGGCATAACGGAAGCGATACGAGTAAATACTTTGCTTATACATCTTCAACAACATTGTAATATTGGAGTATTGAACTTACGGTACGGTTTCTTAATCTTCAATACAATTTTGGTACACAATAAAAATGATAGTGTGCACTTCAATCATTGTTTCATTGTGGTTTTATTTTGACAGCGAAATGTAAAAAGTGGTACTTGAAGGCTATTTTTTTAAATCAGATGCTAAAATAATGAGATTAAAAATAATAATTATTTATTTATTTTATTTTCCACAGAAACGACATTAAACGAAAACACAGATAACAGATATTACAAAGCGTAGTTGAAAAAACAGAAACAAAGAATTAAAATTATATGTAAGCCTGGGCATAAATGCCTGTATTGCCTGTTTTTGCAATTCAAAAATAGTAATGTGCCTCCACTATCAAAAATTAACAATTAAATCTAGTACATATATTTTTGTGCAAACACTGTCGATTGCTTTGAAAAAACCAATAACCAGTAAAATGTGGTATCTTTATTTGACATTTGGACTTGTAAACTTACAATCTAAGATAGAAGAAATATTTTAGGTACGTGATACTATTTCATCCATAGGTAGATAAACTTGGTACGGTAGGATGAAAGTGGATGAAGCGAGAGAAGTATGCGGAAATATATTATGACGCTTTGTACTCGTACCATAACGACTAGTTTACAGTGACCGTATTTGTTACCGACGGCGTAAATGATCTGTATGGGGAATTTATCATTAGCCAGCGGTAACTTATGGAAGACAAAAATCACTATAGAAATCGTTTAATCCTGTTAATGGTACTGTTATCTCTGCCTACCCTGTAAGGAATAAAGTAGGTAAATAACTTCTTAACGAACATTAAATACTTACTACAAGAAAAAACACCACAGCCGATGTTACTCGCAATGGCATGGAATGTTTTTATCAGAAACGTGGCCGCCTAACTTGTTTCTAGAATCTACATTTGCAATTTAGAGGATTTTATGGTCCTAAAGATTAAAACGACCGCCCGGACACAGCCGGAATGTTAGACAACGTCGCATTGTGGCACGTGCCTTCTGATCCCAATCTAACAGCTACTTAAGGATACGGAAATGACATAGTGAAAGCACCAGCGAGGACGAGAGATAAGTGCAGTTGTTTCGCCAGCTCTGTTATAATGATTCCGATTTCTAATGTGTTGATGGGGGACATGCATGAATGTTAGGTTAGAAATTGTTAGTCCTTGATGGTCAACAGAAGTCTTAATTTGGTATCTGAACTTTCTAACGAACAAAATGTGAATGAACAAATAGACTTTACATACAATTACGCCCGTATTCCCAAAGGAGGTAGGAATTAAGAGAACGCGGAATGTTACACAGAAAACACATCCATGATTGTATTTGAGCTACATAGCCTAGTACTTAGAGAACCTGACTATGAAGCTTTAGGTCCCGGGCTCGATGCCCTGTCTAGGCATAGGTGTGTTTTTTACTTTGCTGTCAGAAAACATAACATAAACACAACTTGTGCATTGCCAAAGATGGGAGATAGAACATACAATACGCTGTTAGACAAATCATTGAATATTTTACATTTCACGGTACTTTTGAAGTTGAGCTTCATAAAAGGCAACCTGCTAGCATATTGTTAAAAATATACTTTGACCTATTTCTTCATACGATATCTTCTTAACGGCCGTAATATTTTTACGAAAACGTCCAATTAAGCTTGATATTCGCGAATTAGTGTTATCATTTCGTCCTACTTATTTTCGTTCGGTTGTAGTTTTACTTGATGGGGTATGCGTTTAAATGATTAATATTTATGCATGAATGATCCAGCGCAGTCGAGCCTTAAACAAACGAATTCATGCTTGCAGCGGATTCAGCTTCATGGAAACTCCGTTATAAAGTTGTCCCGCGATAGGTAGGTACTAGGGATGTCTCGAATGTCAAAATTGACACATTCGTGAATGCCAGTATGAATGCGAAAGTCCAGGAGGCAAATATTTGAAAAAAAAGTTAAATACCACAGATAAATAGTAATTTTTAGTCAAATCATCATCATCATCCAGTTATTACGTCCCACTGCTGAGCATAGGTCTCCTCTCAGCATAAAAGGGCTTGGGCTATAGTTCCCACGCGGGCCCAGTGTGAATTGGGAAGTTAACACACACCATAGAATTTCTTCGTCATTGTGTGCAGGTTTCCTCACGATGTTTTCCTTCACCGGATAGCACGTAGTAAATATCAAATTCAATATCGCACATAAATTCCGAAGAATTCAGAGGTTCAGCCTGGGGTTCGAACCCGTGACCCTCTGCGTGAGAAGCCACAAGTCGAATCGCTGGGCTACCATGGCTTCTTGAATGAAATCAAACTTAAAAAAATATTGTCACAAAATCAACATTGTATTGATATTGTAATTGTTACAACATTGTTAATTGTAACTGAACACAAAAAGGTTTTTTTAATGGAATCTAATAAATCAAAATGTTACAAAACCAACAATAATCAACTTCGAGCGAACGAGACAAGACGCGACCTGCACATTCGCGAATGTCGATGCGAATATTCGCTTAATGCCGATGCGAATATTCGTGACATCCCTAGATACTTTCCGAAACGTGAATTTGTGTTGAATCAACGAGCAATTGCCACCATGGACGGAACGGGTGCTGGCGGGAACTAAAAACCCGTGAAATTCTGATGCGGAGTAAACAGATTGCGGAGTTTCGCGGTTGGCACGTACAGCGGTTAAACGAACTCCCCATAGAATTTTATCATCTAGGTATACTAATTCTATACTTATAATTATCTATACTAATATTATAAAGCTAAAGAGTTTCCTAAAAAAAAAGAGAGTTAAAGAGTTCCTGTCACTGCGATATCAGGTTTAACCATCTGGTTACCCTGCTGAAATTGCTAAACGTGGCGCTGGATTTTTGAATTCATGTGCTCTGCCTATCCCTCTTGGGCGTGAGAATATGTATGTATGTATGTATGTATGTATGTATGTAAAGAGTTTGTTTGTTTGTTTGAACGCGCTAATCTCACGAACTATTGGATCGAATTGAAAAATTATTTTTGTGTTGGATGTCCATTTATCGAGAAAGGCTATAGGCCCTGCGCAGACGTCAGACTATCCGCGACGGACTTTTTAGTCTGTGAAAATAGAACTTATGGAATTATATGCAGTAATGCACACGACGCGCAAAAAGTCCGGCGCACAATACATACAATCCACGCGGTCTTTTTGTGCGCCGCAGACTCGATCGCTCAAAAAGTCTGTCGTCTGCGCTGCCTCTAAACAGATTGCAGAGTTTCGCGGTTGGCACGTACAGCGGTTAAACGAACTCCCCATTGAATTTTATCATTATTTTATAAACACTGAAATTAACCGCTCGAAAGAGATTGCGTTAGTCGCGGATGCTAGTAAGTTATTTTTCTGTTGCTGAGGTTAATTTGAATTACAGTTACGAATCGCTAAGTAATGAGGCAACTTCCTGTTCGTGTGCCTACTTAGTGTCAATAATGAAATAAAGTAAATCTGAATGTCAAGTAACTTTGGTGATATCATATCAACGTGGAAACAAAGAAAACATACAAAAATAGTTACATAAACATAACGCCTGTGTTCTGAAACGCTTCATAGACAAAGTTGTGATCTATTTCACAACAACAATTTATAATTTTTAGTTACTAAATTAGGAAAAAGACGTAAAATAGACACAGGTTGCTAGTCTATCGCCTAGAATATATCTTTACCTATTTTCCTTAGTCGCCTCTTACGACATCATCGGATGAAATAGAATGGTATTATCTGAATGAAACCTGACATCACACAGGGAAACGAAAATGAAACGTGAAATGCCCGTTTCGTTTGCTCTGCCTACCTCATTTGAAAATATAGGTGTGTTGTTTGTATCGAAACGAATCTACTTATGATATCAATAAAACAAGAAGTTTTGCCATGCAATACTGCTATTCGACTACTGTCGGGTTAAAGCCAAGTGTCGTATTATCAGTAAGTGTCATACTAATTTTTAATTAACTACCTAGAATCATAAAGTATTTTATTTTCATTACTGCGTTGTAATTACTAAGCGTAAAATAATTATTAATTACATTAAGTATACTACTTGTTAAATAACTTATATGATCACAAATCCGTTTTTACTATCACATGAATAGCGCAGTGGATTAACTAAACTCATTTTACAGAGAAGAGTCTAAGAAAATTATTTTATTTTACTAGTACTTAAATATACTTAAATGATATTGCATGTGTTTCCTTTTTTAATTCATCCTCTACACTCGCAACGATGATTCGACGAGCACGAAGACACTTGGAAAGATTGCAAAGGAATAGACTGGTTCTGGTTACAATCGGCTTCATCTATCAGGATATTGTTTCGCAGGCTTCTCAATAGAGACATTCCTGATTTATTTCCCATTCGTCCCGTTCCAATCGGAGACAGACCTGACTGATTTACATCAAAGCCCTGCCGCAGTAACTGCAGTCCTTCAAATGGGACAGGCAAAGATCGTCGATTACGATCGTGATTCGGTACTCAAGCGTATATAGAATAAACATACAGTATGTATCAGAACGAAAGGCCAAGAAAGAAACCTATTAATCTTTAGACCATAAATATGATTGTGGTGAAGGCTTATAGAAATCTAGCATCTTTTAAGGGAAGTGAAAAAATAAATAAAATAAACGATTATTTTATTACCTCCTGTATTATTTATTTACAGTGTTAGCAATAACAACAAATAAAATGACGTAAATGTCACAAATATCCGCTAAAATTGAGTGCACTCACGTACTAAATTCAAGGCAGTTCGATGTGCTGGCCGCCGGTACGGTAAACCTCACACAGCAAGCGACGACGAAGATTCGATTCGATGGACGGAGGAGCGACTCGTGTCTAAAATGCCCCCTCCACGTCTCGTACTAGATCCCGGTAGGTTGTGAAAATGGTCTAGTACACGTTCTTCCTCTCTCACGTGTAATTGTCGAGCCCCTCCTCGATTGATCGGCACCGGCAGATTGTTATTTCCCAGTCGGATAAGCGTATTGAGGATCACACGGCCATGGTTGGGTTGCCTTCGTGCGGGAAAAACCTTTCCGCGTACAGACGAAGAGCGGCATTCCCGTTTCCCTTTCACTCTCCGTAAAGAAGAATCATATCCACAAGTTCCTCCGTAGAAAAATTTAAAAGCATTGCCAGTAATTTGTAATTTAAATTTCTATTTATTAGATTTTTTGGCACACGAATGTCAAACACTGACTTGAAGTCATAGAGGACAGAGCCTGTCCTCTATGCTTGAAGTTTAAATTAAAAGGAAAAAGTCCAACTAATTTATTTAACCTGACCTCTTTCAAAATAAAAAAAAACATGATGACCAATCTAATGAAATGTCATAGGTAATTAATGTCAAAGTGAACTGTAAATGATATGCAAAATCCTTGTTGGAAAATGGTTGTAAATAATAATGAAATAATAACAAGAAGTCCTCAAAATGATAATTTCAAGAAGTGTTTAGTGTTTCGTATGATTAGGCTATCAGTATCTAGTCATAATTGAAATTCCAGTGATCTGATATGATGAGGATTGGTTTTAATTAGTTTGTTTACATTTAAACTGACGTCTTACTTTTTCTACAGGCTGTTACAAGTGTTTTTAACCGACTGCAAATAAGCGAGTACTTAAAGTTATGTTGAGATTAAGCAAAGTTAAAAAAGCAATTAAAAGTTATTAGTAAGTATTCTGTTTGAACATACTCCACTTTACCATCAACCAAGCTTCAGCTTGGCCTTTCGTTCTGATACATACTGTATATACACATACATACAATCATGCCTGTGTTCCCAAATGGGTAGAGCACTCGAAACGTGACATAAATAAAACCAAGATTATGACTATATCACGCTTTGCAGCCACTTCTAGCATAGTTTTAGGTTTGCAATGATGGAAGAGCTAGAATAGTGACAGGTTGCTTGCCTGTCGCCTAAAACATACCTAAACCTAATTCCTTGGTCGCCTCTTACGACATCCACGGAAAACATGGAGAGGTGTTTTTCTATCCCGACACCATACGGCTAATAAAATAAAGAATAAAGGAACGTACGTAATAATAGAATAAATGGACGTACTATCTTATCTTGATAAGAAAAGAATATTTACATGGAAACTGCTAACTTCCTGATACTTTTTAACACATTCTATCTTGATACCTAGGTCGTATGAGTCTCTATGAGCTTGCAGGCCTCCGTGTTCTGGTTAGGCCGTAGGTCCATTCTCATAATAATCAATATGATCGCGAGGAATAACAGAACTTAATGACTCCGCTTGGCACCTATGGCATAATGGTGCGAACACACTGAACACTTTTACTTGGTCGGTCTTGATGTCATTATAAACAACGTAATTACGCCCTAATGACAAGTTTTATTTCTGCGACGTGAAATGACGGCTTGATCGAAGAAAGATTGCGCTCCGCGGAATCACATGTTTCACTAGTTCTTCCTATTTAGAAACTCTCGCGCAGAGTTCTACGAAAACCAAAGTTACTTAACGTTTTTCAGTCTTACACTCATCCACTGACAATTGAAGAAAATGGTAAAGATGGGACTCGAACCTTCGATCTTAGGAACCCGTACCAACCAAGCCTCAATTTATTTACTGTGAAGGTAGGCCTTCGCTTTTTCAGTCCAAGGATCCTTATAAAGTTAGGTACAATTCAAAGCCTCCCTTTATTTAATAGGCTAAAAACGATACTCGCCGTCATTTGTTTAATAATTTAAATGTTCCTAGATACGGTGTACATAACGCATGGACCACCAGGGTTTTAAATACCGACGAAAACAATATTTGTGAATTGTTACTTTTGGTATAAAATATATACCAAACAATCAAGAAATTAATTTGGAAACCGTCGCAATCGAAAGATTTTATTTACCGAGAGGTTCTAAGTAATAGATTCAGCTTTAAAATACCGTATAAATAGAAGCAATAAATCGTCTCATCGAGAGAGAGAACCAGCGCCCCACAAAGGGCAAAAGGATACATTTAGGATGCATCCCCAGTAATCTAAAGGTGTGAACAAAATTCTAATCTATAATAATAAATTCTCACCGAGATATTATATCTTTTCATTTTATAAATGCTTGCGTTAAAGGAATTGCTGATGTAAATAACAAGAAAGATCTCATTTGTCAACGATAAATGGAATTTCAGCTAGAAGTTAGAACTTAAAATACTAGGATTGAACTATGCACTCATTAAAAGCGCGTTGTTCTTTTATTTCATGTCGGTATTGTATAGGGTTGCTTGGCAACTGGAAATAACAGTTGTGTCCTTGCCTTTTCGACACTTTATATAATCTTGAAAATTACATTTCTACCTGAGTTTTTCATCCTTAGTTTTAAGACTCACTGAAGCAAGGTTTAAATTAACAGTTACATCCCGCTCGTACAGTACAATGTTGTATTTCGAAGAATTGTGAATCATTAGACTACACAGATTGCAGTCTTTGCAAGGACAATTACGGATAACTCACGCCTTATATCGAATTTACTTAGCTCGACAAGTTTCGGGCTAGTCCGTAGCACTTCATCAAGGAGCCACCGCGGCTCCTAAATGAAGGGCTACAGATTACCTGCAAGTTTTATGTTCAATGCACTCTTTATGTTTGTGCTAAAATTATGCTAAAAGTACCTGCGAAGCGTGGAGTAGAGTCATGGTTTTGACTGTGTAACGTTTCGCGATATTTCCGTGTGGTGTCGGGATAGACCTTTCCATTTTTTCCGTGGATGTCGTAAAAGGCGATAAAGGTACCTAATAGGTTGAGGTATGCTTTAGGCGACAAGCTAGCAAACTGTCACTTATACCTCTTCCATCTAATCTTGAACCTAAAATTATGCTAGAAGTGGATGCGAGGCGTGAAATAGTAATTGTTTTGTGTATATCACGTTTCAACCTACCCCTTTTGTGAATACAGGCGTGATTGTATGTATAACGTTTCGCGTGCCCTTCGGAATACACGCGTGTTTATGTTCTCTATGCTCTGATACCATTAACCTTGAATACGCTGCCCGCTTCGCTCATCTCCAACCGCTATCCGCAAGAAATCTGCATTCGCTAGCGTGGGCGCCGGCGCGGTAGCGGGCAGAAATTGATTGAGCGCCGTAATTATATCTGAGTGGAACGCGGACGTGCCGGCCCGTGGGACTCCTGACATTGTAAGGAGCCACCTTCCCAGAAGTGGGAAACGCCGAACGGGTCTTACTGATATTGGTGTGAAGATTGCGTACCGGTAATGTGTGGTCAGCATTGCTGACGCGCGGTAGCGTGCCAAGCGAAGTTCAAGTAACAAAAATGTGTGTAACAAAAATATTACACGAATCATTTGGAGCCACTTTTGACCCCCTCATAACTTAAAAACTACTTCTCATACATCGGTCAAATTTGATTCATATATTTTTCATCGCGCCATCGTACTAATAGTGCCTGTCTGCTTTTAATTTACTGGCCAGGCGGTGTCTAAATACTTAAATACCTGCTGCAGAAAATTTCAAGAGAATGAAACCGTTACGATCACATGCGGCGCTAATATGCTATATGCTGCGATACAAGTTTGTAAAACGCCGTCGAGTTTAAAAATTGAAATTACAAAACACAATACTGAGCTACTAACTTCTAAATTAGTGATTTCCTTGTAAAATGTTTAGATGTAGTTTTGGAACCCCTGGTAAACTCAGAAAAATATGTATAAAAAAGCCTTATACTGGCTACTTACTGGCATATATTCTTTTCGTTTTTTTTTCACAGGTCTATTTCATTCATATTTATATTACGGCCAATTTATTAAGTAAACTGATTCTGATCTGCAAGTTTATACTTCACGTTGTGAACACCCAAGCGCATTATCTGCAAACAATGTTTTAATTTGAGGCCGAGCATCAAGCAATCAAGCTGTTGACATCTCATTCATTACAGCGTTGCGTGTAGGGTCCCTCGTTGTTCGGAAATTATAATAGTTTGTGCCGTGTAACGAAGGCTTCGCTTTTGTAGCTTAAGTGGCGATAGGCCAGTTTGCTTCGCCATTATTCTATGGAAGCCACAGGCCAATTGAGACAGCTTGTGCATTTGTCGTAAAATACAATGTGTCAAGATGTGTTGAATTATTCGTATTTTTTCTTAATAACGTCTTCCTTTTTATTAATGACTGATCTGATCATATTCTAGGCAATGGGAATGAGACCAATGCCAAAATCGTGAAAAAAAGTAACTGGCGTCATTGACATCAGATCAGCCGGAATCGTAGGTACGGACAGCTGCAGAGAAAAGTAACCCTCTAGTAATGAAACGTTGTATGGGTGGGAGGTTACTTTTCTTTGCAGCTGACTGTACATATAAAACAGCACGTTTTCGACATACATACATTCATCAAGCCTGTACTCCCAAATGGGGCAGCCAGAGCACACGAAACGCTACATCGACAAAGCGATGAATATATCACGTTTATGGTCATAAAACAAACCTAATCTAACCTATTTGATTATTAACTACATATTTTCTAATTATGGAAAATTGTTGTTATTGCAATTGATCGTTGACCTAAGGTCAAAACTGTTCGGGCGAATGATTTTAAAACAAACTTTGTTGGGGATCTCGGTGTAGAACCAAGTAAGAATATAGGCTGTAAGTATGTATTGTATAGGTATAGGCACGGAATTTGACTGATTTGTAACTTTGTCTAAAATTTTGCGCAGCAATTTTGTAGCAGAAACCAAGCTTTTACCCATGTACGGTCGGTTCTGTGCTACCCGCGCCTGGCCAAATAGATTCCCGGGTGGTCGTCCCCGGTGATTGCAGCCGCAAGCCGCAGACACAGGATGGCCTGTCCCGGGCACAATTACCAGTTTTATGTGAGTCATCGCGGGCGAGATTAATATCTCACCGTAATTCACTTTCCTGTCTTAGTTACGAATTACTGGGATTGATTGAGTCGTACCGCTATTACTGAGTGGAAGTTTCTGCCGCGTCACAGGATGATGTTCAGCGAATGATTGAGTTATTTGAAGTATGTTAAGAGGGTAGAAGTCGCGCCACTTCTCCATACAAACGTAGTCCCCTGTTTTCTCCGTGAATAATGATAATGACATTAGAGCAAAATTTTTTTTACAATTAAGGTATCTGTTGTGGCTATTGCCCCTACGATTTGCTTTTATCGATTTTCAATTTTTTATTTTTATTTAGAATATCGAAAAAAGCAAATCATAGAGGCATAGCCACAACAAATACAAATATAATGTAAAAAACAATTTTGCTCTAATGTCATTATTCACGGAGAAAACAGGGGACTACGTTTGTATGGAGAAGTGGTGCGACTCCTATCCTCTTAAGGCCTTTGTAAAGTTGTTGATAAGCTAAACAAAAATTGCTCGTGGATTCTTATGCGATACACATACAATATGCAATCATGCCTGTATTCCCGAATGGGGAAGGCAGAGCACATGAGAAGTTACACAGACAAACACTTTTAGCATAGTTTTTGGTTTAATAAATAGATGATTGAATGATGGATAGATAACCTGCAAAATTTACAAAATAAGCCTATATTACAGCCCAGAGATGATTGGCCTATATTATTTATGGTTCTAATTCAAGTTTATCTTAAACTTTAAATAACTATGAAACTATTTTGCGCATTTAATGTTCATTTTCCTTTTACCATTTACTGGAGACTACAGTGTGAAAGTTGGACTTAGTGTGCAAACACTAACTGTTAGCAGTAACACGTGGGAGTCAACAGGCCCGTTTGAAGTAAACCTGTAGAGTTAACTACAATTTCTAAGTTATATTACTTTTGCTTTACAATAAACGTCTAGACCTCTGGATTGTATTCAATGTACTCCACTCTGGGCCGAGCTCCCGTAGTGAAATAAATACGTTTCATGTTATATCTTTAGGCCTAGAAGTTCTAAAACGACAAAGGTTCATCTGGAATCTGTGTATATGAAATAGAGCGTTATATCGAACGTGTAAAGCTGACTTCTGTAGCTAAGCTCGAGTAGTAACTATGTCACAATGATTGCGAGATCACGAATTATTGAAATGACGTTAGTGCCATTACAGTTTAATTCAAACCAGTCGTGTTGCCTTAACTGTACCGATTGTTATGGACGCCGATTGAAGCCCTAGATACTGGTCCGGTGCTTGCCACTTAGACAATGCGGAGTAGTTTAACAGATTTTTCCAAAAAAACTTAACGGTTATCATTGTTTATAATGAGGGTCACGGTTGTGTTAAATGTGGCTTGACAAGACGAAGAAAATATGGTGTGCTTACTGACGGATACCGTAATTACCGGATTATGCACAAGAAAGATAAAATTTAATTTTATACCACTAACGGATAAAATTTAATTAAAACTGTAGATAGGAATGTTCATGTTTGACTCTTACGTATGCGAAAAACTCAAAGTCTTCGAATACACGAACAACCACATCGTCGTCAGTCTTAATTTTTGCAAAACAAAACTAAATATTTTTATTAAAAAAAAACTTTAGCTCGTCATTTCTGTACACATCAGAAAGCGCTTGTGTAATAAGTTAATAAGTAAAATTGCAAAAACTTCGGATTCTACTACAGAGTCAGTTTTCACCACATAACTGTGGTATGGCTCTAAACCGCAAATGTTTAATCCGAGTAAAATCTGAGTACTAATCTGAAACGTGATTAACAACCACCTCTTATGTTATATGTGCTTTCTGACGCACGCGCCCGTCCAGTCCAGGCTCATCCACAACGAAAACGTTCAAAACTGTCTTAAATATTACGTGACTTAGGCCTTTTTGTGTTAAAGCTCCAATAATCTAATCGTTTAGAACCATTACTATAATTTAAAGTGAATTAACTGTTCTCAAATGGCTAATGGTAGGTGACTTACATAGTGCGCGTGAAACAGTTTTAACGGTTGGCTTTGCTAGCTTGCAAAACTGTTACCCCTAGCTAAATTGTAATGGTAAGTGCGAATTGTGCGTTCTCAGTATTTTTTTATCATTTTTGATTGAGGAAATCTATCATTTTTATTACAGTTTCTTTTTTAACATTAGATATCCAGTGGATAGAGAATCTGACTATACAGGTCTCAAGTTCGAATCCCAGTCAGGGCAAATGTTTGCATGAATCTCAGACGATTATTTACATTTACCTATATGTTATTTAGTAACCATAGCATCTGGATTCTCTAGATTTGATTACCTTATTTGAGGACTCTGTAATAGAAGTAAACAAATAGTGCACGGATTTTTATTCATATATGACTTGTAGTTGCTTATTTTACTAGATTTCCCAGAACCAACCCAAAACTACCCACGTTTCGATCCTATTTACATTAATTTCATCCATTTACATTCATCAGAACTCAGTTAACAGTCTTGCCCCAATTTCCTGACTACTTATAAAGCAGTTTATTTCAGACGATAACCAAATACCGAATAAACTTATCGTAAGTATTTTTGTATGGCAAACTCACCGACATTTATTGTTAAAAGCAGATAACCCACTAGCTGCAGTTATGCTTGTATCCAGTTGTGCATAATCGTTTGCCTGAATTCAGTAAACATTACGTTACTCGACCGAATTTTGGCTGGCGACAAAAGTATTACATTTATTGTGTACCGTTCCAATCTGTGTACAGCTTAGTAACGGATTAAATGAAATGATGCTGTTTCCTTTACGAACCTGACTGGCTTGAGGAAAGATTAAGTATTAAAAATCGACTAGTAAATATTAACCGATAATGCTGTACAAACGTGCGTTCTTCCGAGATGTGAGATCCACTAGATTCGTTGTACAACGGAGTCTTAAGTTCTCATAGTAAACTTATAACCATGAGATCCCGCTTTTAGAGCTAATATTTCAGAGAAACGCCTTTTAGCACGGATATTGTCAGGACTTAGCAATTACTTGGCTCGGAGGCTTACTTGGCTTGGCATTTACATAATTTTGGATTGTAAATTTGTCAGTAACATTACTTTTTGACAGTAATGTCCAAGAAGATATTTAAATGCGAACAGGTTAAATTAGTTCCTATAACCTTAAAATGCTCGTATAAAACGCGTTACATTAATTACAACATGTACTTGATAGCCGCATTGAACAGTTGGATCAAATCGGTACCGTTCGACGACATAATAAGTCCCGCTGCTAGTATTCCCGCTGCGAAATAACGTAACGCACAAATTTCACTAGAAATTTCTCATTTGTCACGGTATTGGATAATCTGTGAATAATTCCGCTTAGTAAACATCTCAAAGGCAAGTGTTATATCATCAATCTATTCATTTTTATGACCATCATCCGTACAATACTCAACAATGTTAAAGTTTCTCATGACTTTATCATCCAATGACCTACATTGATGACAGTTTTTATTCATTTTCTATTTTTCTTCGTTATTTACTGTCACGCTACTATTGTAAATATTTCTTTGATATACCGACGGAGAAGTACTGTAAAAGAAGGGCGAATAAACAAACAGGTTTGATATCGAAACATTTATTTATTTTTCTTGAATAATTTAACTTACTTTTAAATTTATACATAAAACAAAAAGGAAGACGAACCACATCAAGGTATAATTAATTCACAAACATGATTTAATATTTACATAGATACAGTCTTCAGCAGTGTCTCACTTCTGAACTTTAAATACTTTGCAAATTCAACACATGCTTCATAAAACTTAATTTTTCTTAGTTCTAAATTTCACTCAGAGACATCATTTCACATGAATGTAAACTTAAACTTTTAAGTAACTTAAATTTAATACTGAGTCATTTGTTATTTGTTCTGCTGTTTAGGACTTGATTGACTTTAGTTTCACTTACAGTTACTTTACTTCATTAACGCTTAGTTAGGGTTACTTCGTGAAGGAGTTTTCGTACGGTCAGAACTTCAAAAGCTTTCGCCTTTTACTTTCTAAATCTTTTATCCGAGTGATGAGTTGATTATAAGATTATAAAAAGTCGAATAACTCGTTATCTTATAAATAACAAAAAACTATTATACAATCGTAAACATAAACAAAATAATGAAACAATTACGTCTTCGTGACTGGAATGGAAGACTCGAACAAACGCAACAAACTACGTATGGCAAGTAAATAATTAAAATATGAATAATAATTTAATCTAAACGTTTGGAATGATTACTTAATCTAAAACTACTTATTATTTACATAATAACTATAACAGAAACAATATGTTAGCGAGTCCTAAATTAGATAAAAGCAATTTACAGTAACTGTATCACTTACACGAGTATGTTGCACGTTAAAATTAACAACATCATTTGTTCGTTTCGTTGATCGCATTTGTCCTAGTTGTTGAACTCGGCACTTATTATAAAAAAGCATTTCTAGCTGCCTGCGTTTTTGTACTAAACAGGTAATGAGCAAAAGCAAAATCCTTAAAACAATAAACGTTGCATCGTTTGAGTGTTATTCGATGGAAGTCAAATTAACTGTACGATTGTCGCATTGAAATTACAGACACGAGAAGTGCAAAACTCCTAAATTAACGCTCCATTTAAGCCTAGCGGGGTACACACAAGTTTCGAGATGTCAAACGTTTTCATGAGCACAATCGTACAGTGACTATAATATTTCGTTAAGCGGTATAAAAGTTATCGATGTATCGACGTTCTCTTCTGTTGCCTGGTGCATTGTCCTCTCTTATTCAGTCTTTGTCACCTACAAATCTGTAGGAGTCGGGAGGCGGTTCCGGCATGCAGTAACCGTGGTAGGTGCGGATGTCTTCTGCTGCGTAGGTGATGCCGGCTAGGACCCCTGGCTCCGTGTGGTGTCGCGGGCAAGTATGGTCCCTCGGGCATTGGCAGATGGTGTTGGCATTCACCTCGTCTATCTGTTCGTGTCGCCGCCTCACGCTGAACAGTTTGCAAGGCTCCTTTCGTGAGCAGCGTAATCTCTGCAATGGACAATTTCGAAGTTAAATCGTGACACCGGTTGATTTTTGCGGGCCAATCCGCTAATGGATTTGAAGTCCTTTCATATTGTAGAATTGTTTTCGCAATGTAACGCTTGCTGGAGTTATATTTAGTTGCAACTTTTCTGCAACTGAATATGAGCTTTTTTTGGAAATTGATTTTTATTTGTAATCCGCATAAAATAAGTTCTCATATTTTATTGACATGTACGAGGCAAATATGAATGGCCCATTTAATAAAAGAAAAAAACAACATTTGAAAAAAAAGTCCCAATGATTTATACAATTTGTATGTCTGTGATCCCATACTGAAGTCTATAAAAAAACAGAAAAGCTTTTTTACGATTTTTTTTACTGTCGATCTCTTTTATGCTCTACATTTGAATGAGAAAAAAAAACAAGTTGAAAAGAATAGAATGTACATTTTTTTATAAAATGGCCAAAATATGAGACGTTGTAGTTGCAAATCACAAAATGTATTGCGTTGTTGTATACCTACATGGACGACATAATTGTTGTGTTGTAATAAGTAATGCCACCTAGTTAGACATTGGACTAAACTTTCTTTACAGCGCCACCTTACGGCACAATGGCGAACTAAAGCGAAAGGTAACTCACGCTGATCGGAGAACACGCGAACTGGTACTGGTTCCCCTGCTCGCCGCTAGGTGTCGTGTACGGTAGCTTCTTCAGCAAATACGTGACGGACATCTTTGGGCAATGACAGCTGATAATTTGCTGGGTCGCATTGCTATCGGGCAGAGAATAGATCGTCCATGCCGGGTCCTTGAAGTAACGGCATTTTGGCAGTCTCTTGACAGGCTCACACGTCTTGTATAGGGTAGTCTTGTCCGCTAGCGTGTGGTTATCGTCCGCTGAGAGATCGCTGAAAATAAAAATAAAGATGTAAAGAAAAGGTTCAATGCAACGAACAATTTTTAAATGGGTTCGGAACCACATGTTTTGTCTTAGAGGTCATTTTGGTAGTGGTTTAAAAGGACGGTTGGGAAATTAGAAACGCGTTGAGGTCTTTCTTACTAAAGTTAGTTTTCTTAAATCAAGACCATCGTTTTAAGACTAAAAGCGATTGAAAATGTACTTTTATGGAAAGTAGAATGTTTTTTTCCTGCCATTAATTCACAATAATAGATTTTATTGTAAAGTAACTACTTATTCACAAAAATTTATTGCAAAAAAATAACTTAGTTTGCATTTAGACATGGTGTACTTAGAAATCAGAGCGTGGCATTAAATTGTTTCATTGATAATAAACATCGAAACGCAAGACGCTAGTAAATCAATTATTAAGTCAGCATCGCGTGAAAATCGACAGTAATAGTAACATTGTCATTGTAATGCAGATTACAATTCTACGTAATCAGAAAATCACAGAAAGATGGTTCAATCTATTAAAAGTACTCGATTGAGGCAGTCTTTTATGTTATTTGAGCTCTCACGTCGATTTGGGTTTGTGGCTTGCATTACCTCAAACATTTTTTACCTCACGTAGTTCACTTGCAATAAGGAAAATAAAATATGCTATGAGTTTAGCAATCAACCGAATAAAATTGAAATGGAACAGTGAATCATTTTTATCTTTAAGCTTAGAGCATTTGGATTAGGCTAAGCGCGCACTACGACTTTTTGTCGTGCGACACGATTTTAAAATAGCGCTGTCCATACTGATTTTTTCATCATAGTGCGCGCGATGACATATAAACCCTTACGTTGCATTTCTGCGACAAAATTGTCGCGCGACAAAAAGTCGTAGTGTGCGCTTAGCCTTACACTTGATGATGAATTGAATGATTTTGAATTGTTCTTTTATCAGTTTGTGTGTATAAAATTGTCTCTTCGAGGCGTGAAGAAGTCATAATCTTGGTTTTAGTGTGGTCACGTTTCGTGTGGTCTGCCTACACTACACCATTTGAGAATGCGTGATTGTATGTATGTAAATCATCCTCACCTGGAACAAGGCCTATGCCCTAAACACCTGCATTTCTTCTCGATCCAGGGCTGCGTGGTGTCGTACAGGTCCACTTTACTGCAGACCTGCCTCGGCCTGCAATCTGGAAGGTCCTCATCTGACACCTGGAATATAAACAGCTCGATTAAATAAGACAAGAAAAACATGGCCGCCTAAATAACCCGCAAAAAGTTTTGTCTGAAGTTGTTATTTCAGTGGCGATGTTGACTGGGTTTAAAGATGTAATCCTAATTAGTCCGTTAGTTAGATTATGGAAAAATATGAAGCACGTAGTTTTTGGTTTATCAAATAACTAAACATCGACAAAGTTATAGATCATCAAACTTCCGGAGTGGGGGATTTTTTAGTACCCCATATGACGGACGATTTTTTTTTTATCATCTAACCTATTGTATAATGTATATTGGCACAATTTTCCTGAAACATGTTCTTTTGAATAAATAAAAAATCGTCCTGCTTAGGTGACATTTTATAACTGACGCGATAGTCTAGTGGTAAAGATTTCATTGAACTTAACTTCAAGCGAAAATTTAGATAGTCGGAAGATTCCTTATTACCCTGTAACTACGATTATACAAGTACGATGTAGAATTACTCGTTTTCCTTGTCAAGATTATTCATGTTAGTAAAAAAGGAAAATACCCGTTGTAGTCGATGGTAAATAATTTGTTTTATTTTCTTACGAGATTATAAATCTGATGTCCCGAATAGGTATCCTTTTTTTCGAAGTCGATAAAAAACCTTCAAGTTAATTTTATAACCTGTTAATGACTCTCTTTGCAAGGCAAATACTGCGTATGTTAGCCTCTTATTATTCCACAGAAGTTCAAATCGAGTAATTTATAAAATTGTTATGCAAAGTACAGTATGCTGTATGCTGACGACACGACACAGTGTAATCTATGTATTACAAATGTAAATATTGTAATTAACATGCATTTGAAAAGTCATTATGCTGGTCTAACTTATTTATACTTATAATTTCTAGAAAAAGCATTATATTCTCTGAGTAGACTTCCAACTGAGCGGACTGTCTTTTGTTTTTTTTTTTCTAGTCAAAAAACAGGTCACGATTTTGTTTCTTTTAAGAAGTTTCGAGGTATTCGCAAGTTCCTTTCCCATTGATCTAACACGCTCAAGGCATTCGATAAAATGCAGCCAGCATTATCGATTTGTCGCGATCGATTCCAATTTTAAAATTCCATTGGCATCGCCGGTCAACATTCATAGTACGCGCAATACGAATGTGCCATTCGCCTCACCAATAAATTCAACACGAGAAGTATTTGAAAGTCTTGATAATAGACTACCAAACAACCATTCGTTGGTTCGTTCAAAGGTTCGTGTAGTGCAGTCAGTCAGTGAAGACAGAAAAAAAGTTAGTTAAAATTTGCTGCTCGATAAAATTTCGTGTCACCTGCTTGCACGATCAAAGGCCGATCCTAAAGTCAGATGAAAAGCGACAGCCACAAAAGATGAACGCGTGGGAAATACGAAATGTGCACTCCGTATTGCCTCACACCTGTCGTACCCCGCAAGGAATGACGACACAGATCATTATACACCGCCCGTAAGATGTTAATCATAATCATTCACACAATGCCGGCATGTGTGCTCGAAATCTGTTGTCGAAAAAGCTTTTTTTTGCGTGGAAAAGGACCAATGGTCTTACTTCCGACCGGAAGACGTTGGCAACCTGTTGTGTGTGGGAATATTGACGCTGCTCGCTGCCTTCAGGGTTGGCGAGCACCATATGCTTTGACTAATTATGCTAAAGGTGGTCGGTGTCCTTGTTTCATTGGGCGTAGATGGTTGTGTGGAACTGATTTCGTCCTCGCTTCATCTGCAGTCCCAGATGCCACATTGCGTTAGAAGCAAAATGCAGTGGAATAATTTGTGACATGAATGATTCTCTATTTTAGTCAGTGGCAGTGTGATCCGTAGTCGAAGCCGCTTTAAGATAGAATCTTGAAGTTTCTTCTTGCGCGATAAAATATTGGTAATGGAATGGAACAGATCAATCACGAGTCGTTTTTGAACTAGACCGAAATGGCAAAATTGTGCCCGGTTTAAGGAGAAATTGAAATATGGTAACAGGAATTAACAAAAAAATATTTAAAGGATGCTGCATACGTCGTGTTTTTGCGACTATTGAAGGTAAATAGTCAATTTTGAAGATTTCCGAAATCTTAAAATCAAAAATGTGACTCCGTGCCAGCCCTAGTAGCATGACGGTGTGAAAAAACTGGAGTTTTTTCGTTGTTCCGGATATACTTCCCGTTTCTTGTTGTGTTGCGATAGATTTCGCGGAAACGGCCTCGGTCGGATCTTTCGTCGGCCGGAAACAGCCCTTTTGTGTGGCAAACAAAAAGCTTCATATAAGCAAAGAAACTGAGCACACTGTAGGCACAATGTATGGGTTGTTGACTTACTGCTTTACGCTTGCTTCGATTTAACGGGTCCCGGCCGAAGTCAGGTTGAATGCTAATGCGAGAAAAAAATGACTGCCTCAAATATTCATGGCGATTCGCGACAAAAAAGTGTCGCGATTGTTGCTGCTTTACCTTTATCTTTTGAAATGATCATTCAACAACCTCTGGTTTAGAATCTAATCGCGAGCATCGCGTGTTCTTAATTTATTCATTTGCCTCTCAAGACATTGATTTTAGTAACGACCGCCCATTTGTACCCCGCTCGGAGGCTCAACGGATGTTGTGTCAATGATTTTTTGGAAACGTTATTTGAGACCTGACCAAAGGCCGGAGGCGACAGTTTTAAGGGACGTTGCGTTTTCGTCCTTTTCTAAGTCGTTTTGAAAACCAGACGGGAGAGTTGTGTGTCTTATTTCCAGCCCTCGCTGTTGCCGTTAAGGTTTATTCTGAGTTGAGGTAAAGGTTTCTTGTTGCGAGGGCCGCGAGGGGTCGGGGCCCGGGGTATCCGGTCCAGCGGACAGGTGGCTGCGCGCACGCCGCCGCTGCCGCGCCCACTCTAATGAAATAATTTGTTACCAGCACCGACCGACCTTCCACAACCGTCTTGCCGCCATCCTTGTTACGTTTGGGCAACTGACTATCCGCTATCTCTCTCGCTCGAGCTGAAGAACTTTGATTTAGTGCGTGATTGCGCCTTCTCCTAAACATATGCCTAAGCAATAAATTACGGACACGAATATCATCTTCTTAAACCTCTTTCCCCTGTCTCATGAGTTCATCTGTTAATACATAAGCGAGTTTATAAATAAGATCAGTTCCCATGCTTACTTGATTCTAGCAATGATAGATTACAAGTGTAATTACAAGTAACAACTTACCTCGATCATTTGCGGTTAGATACGTAATTGTATCCGATATAAAAATGTAACACAACAGTTACGGCGTTGTCGGATGTCGGCGGTTTCCCTTCACGTGGACGTTTAAAATGGCAAATGAGTCCGCGACACGACAAGAACGAATTTAGTTGGCTCAGAAATTGGATGCAAATTTTTTGAATAATCTTTTAGTTCAGGATATTAGGTCGTAGACAGTTAAGAAAATAAATAGTATTAGCTTCAGCCTGCAATTATTGTTGTTAATTATTCATTCGCGTTTATAATTAATAGGATTTGACTTGTCTGGTTTTCATTAACATTTAACTAACTGCTCTCTGTGATTTCGTTTACTTAATATTCGCTTGTTTCTTCCGCGAAACTACTTGTTCTGTTGTGAGACTCGAACTTTAAAAAAAATATGAATGACTCCTGACAGCACCTAACTTTTTTTCAGGTTTTGGACACAAAATGCTCCTAATCATTTTCTTATTTCATCTACAGTTTACCATCAAAAGAACGTGAAAGCTTCATGGAAACATACATACATACATACATACAGTCACGCCTCTTTCCCAAGTGGGTAGGCAGAGACCATTTTGTTTCACTTGCTACGATCTTGACATACTTCTTTTGCTTCATCCCCATTCATTAGTCTCTTCATACATGCTCGTCGATTTCGGGTACTCTTGACCTGACCTGTTTCTAAAACGTCCGCGATTTGGTCACGGAACGTCCGTCTAGGTCTTCCCCTCCCAACACACCCATTCACACTTCCCTTATAAATCTGTTTAGTAAATCTTCTTTCATCCATCCGTGCATCCTCCCTACAGCTTCATGGAAACGAGGCGATAAATCCGCTCTGAAAGTATCGATACCTAATTTGTACACATCCTGCGCCTCAATAGTGATTACGGCCCATCTATTTTCCGAATCGTTTAATTACAAATTCGGGAGCTTAGCCCCGGGGCCCGGACGCGCCCTCCCGGCAACACGGGTAGCCAACAAATTATTAATCCGCATTATTGCACCGGTTACAACGATGTTTATTACTGCTGGTATTAACGGCCCGGGGCTGTTCGGCCACGTTAAAAAATGTTCGATCGTAATTAAACGGCTTTGATGTTCTTGGGTCGGGGTTTGTTCTAGAACTGTGAAAGATGAAAGTGTGTTCGGAGTATCGGAGTGCGATAGCTTGCAATTGGATACCATTACTTACATACATGACGCCTGGTGGGAAACTATATAGTCAAAACCATGACTATTACACGTTCAGTAGCCACTTCTATCATATTTTATAGGTTTCAGTTAAGAGGATAGGAGTCGCCCCGCTTCAAACCGCTTCTCCATACAAACGTAGTCCCCTGTTTTCTCCGTGAATAATGACATTAGAGCAAAAATTTTTTTTACGTTCTATTTGTATCTGTTTTGGCTATGCCCCTATGATTTGCTTTTATCGATTTTTTTATTTTTTTATTTTTTAGAATATCTTAGAGTATCTATGTATCAAATGTACTGAATTCGTGAAATCTCCATACAACCTCGGCTTTCGACTTGCTTTAAAGCCTGGCCGGAAGTACAGACAGCAACAAATGCCACGCGCTTAACTAATTGAGAAGCCATATACGGCGAGCCCACGGGTTGGTTGTACCCGATAGCTGTTATAACATATGTTAGAGCCCAAAATGGTCGTGTCAACGTTATATATCAGCCCGATACAGTTTTAATAGACGAAAACGTATGAGAAACAGTTCATTCTAAGAGCACCAATGCACAAACAACATAAGTATGCATATATGCAAATAATGTTGAACGCTGTAAAATGTGTACAGATAAGTATCGATTCGATTCTCGATTTTGAGTTTTTGTTTTTATCTTACGGTGAAATCAATGTATGGTTCGCTTAAGAATATTATTTTTTCAAATTTGTATGCCAAATTCCACATGACTAAAAAAATATGTTAAATAAATAGGGAATCCCTGTTAACAATTTTTTTGATAATTGTCATGATGAAAAAACTCAACCGGCTGAGGACGGTAATTCGCAAGCCGAGTTGCGCACAAAATAAACTATACCTGTCACTCTCTAATGAGAAACGTCAGAAAATGACAGATAGTCTATCTCGCGCGCGAGTCTACTCGCACGAGTTGCTTAGCGTACAGGTTAGGAGTTCATAGTAAAACTTTATTTCCGAGAAGGCCGGGTTCAACGCATCGCGCCGATCCGTGTTTATTTAGTAACACCCAATATTGTTTTATTTAATTAGCGGCCGAATATAAATTCACAAAACGGATCTCGATTATGGTACCGAAGCGCGTTATGATTCATTTTCGTGGAGACCTATTAAACAAACTTCTTTCTTTACTGATTTCGTATAACTTTTTTTTTGCCGAGTATAATTTTTTTAGCTACCCTGTAAACCGTTGTTTTATTAGAATAGCCGACTCAAAACTGTAATCATATTAATAATTAAAACGTAATCGAAATACACCTGAAACTGTTTATCGCTCTGGCACGTGCATCAGTCTCATTTAATGTTATATGACTTAAGATAACGCAAAAAGTGTCAGCGTGTGTAAAACGAAAAGCGTTCTAACTGGAACTCTCGTACTTCTTGTTACATTTCTTCCAGAGACTCAAAAAATTCGAATTGCGTCTCTCAACTCATAGAACTACGCGAGTTTGAGTTACCAACTTTCCACTTTTGAACGCACTAAGAATCCCCAACTCTGCTATGTAGATACGCATCACATACATCCAGCACAAATGAACGGGCCTATTGTGGGTTGGAGCATCCGGAGTGGCCCATTGATGTCACACGTGGCCCGGAGAGGCCCTTTGAGACGGATTGTGCCTGAGGCTGACTTCATTCAGGGCTGACAGCGAAGGGCGAGTTGTCTTGTCTGTCAAAGACAACATGGCGCAATCGCGGGATGTGATAGGAGTTGGTGAAGAGATGAGGGGTGGATAAAGTACCTAGTTATATTTTACAATTTTTGTCTCGATGAACCTATTTATGGTTGTGTAAAATGTAAAGGCAGTTAATTTAGATGCCGGTTTTGTTGCGTGAAATCTCCCTATAGTTAAAACAAACGTTAAGACATATGTTAATGACATAGTAAGTATTGAAAAGTGTCTAGCTTGTCTTGTTGAAAATGCTAAAATAGCTAAAAGTTGCGGTAATTTTAATTTAAGTCACTCAAATCATACCTATCTTAAAACATCGTTTAAAAAAACAAAGTCTGTTCGATGTGGTATCTATTTGATTTAAACAAACCCAATCATATTCCGAGCCGCTCCCCGCCAGCCTCTCATCTTTTTAACCGTTGAGCCAGTA
The DNA here is from genome assembly GCA_005406045.1 of Adoxophyes honmai. Taxonomy (NCBI): domain Eukaryota; kingdom Metazoa; phylum Arthropoda; class Insecta; order Lepidoptera; family Tortricidae; genus Adoxophyes; species Adoxophyes honmai. Next base: position 77,950 of record BHDV01005901.1, on the reverse strand, counting down.
AAAAAAGAACGTTTTTTTTTGGTTGTGGTCGCGTAACACAGGTGTCCCTTGGCGTCCCTTTGGTTCCTTTATTGGTTTTTTAATATCTTAGGCTTCATACACAGTTTTGCTTATGAATGAAACTTGTTTAATGATTTTCAGTTGTTTGATATTGTGTCGGGTTTGAATAATGAGTGATTCACAACGTGCTATGCTACAAATGAACATGATTATTTGCATCAAAACTTGTATGTTTTTTTTTCGCACAAAAGCTCGTTGGAAACCAACGTATTAGTAAAGATTACAGACTTACGTATGATTCTTGATTTTGTTTAGTTAAGTTTAACCGTCATCTATCTATTTAATTATTACTTAATAAGATTTCAATACGACTTTTTATCAAATAGAATTAATTACTTAAACAAATAAAATAAAAATATTAGTAAATTGTTGGCGTCCATGTGCCCTCGACTTTACCGGCATTGTTGGCTCGAGCCGGAGGAATCCCTGGCGAGGTCACTCTTTGCATTCACTTTTCTTTATTGATGCATGTCTCGAAACCTTTTTTGTGTATCGTCCGTAGCGAAGCGTAAATTATCTCATTAAACCCATTGATCGGAGCCAAGATTTGTCTAAATCCTGCCCCCACAAAAACTGTGTTTCTTATATTCGATAAAAAGTTTAAACGCTGTTAGGCATCTCGGCGTGGTTTGCCTCCGTACTTGTACGTGTGCTTTGAAGTAGCTTTTCATACTTATGTACGTACTTACGAATTTAGTATAGAGTTAGTTCAACAATATTCGCAGAAACTAAAGCTAGTTGGAGGCAATATTTTTATTGTTACTTCATTCTTACTTATCCGATTTTATCAAAACTTTCGTACGTCTTTCGTCAAACTGTCAACGCATTTGAACACTCTAAGAGTGGACAAGTAACATGCATTTTCATTTTATACTATCCTTACTGTTATCTTTAGTCCAAAGTATTCCAAACCTACGTGCTGACGCGCCTCTAAATTCCCGTGCGTGTACGGAAGTGGGCTCACTAAACCACTGTTTGTAAACATTTTTATTACAACTCTGCGAGTGTTTTGAATAAATACACTTGGTCGTTTAGCATACAAACTATTTTATCAAACAAATGGTATTAACTTAAAACGGTTCTCATAGCTCCAACAATGGCCCTGGCTGCGCGATTAGCATCCTAATCGACCCCACGCTATTTAAATTTCTTATGAACGCAAAGCATTCTAACAACCATATGCATTCCTTCTTCATGTAACGGAGCTCTTCTCGCAAATTTTTCAATTAAGCTAATGATGATTTTATTCAGCGTCTGTTTAATTTATTATGTGATAAAATGACAGCACTGTTCTATCGCCCTGAGAGATCTTGCTCTAAGTGTTAATTCAACGTGTAATTTCTTTTTAACATTTGTTCGCTTATGTTGATTGCGTTGGTGTTAGCCCGTTGGTTGGAAAAGGACGAATGTCGCGTCGCGTGGTGTCGGTGTCGAATGTTCGGCTCCCGTTACGTCCGTGTGCACATCCGATATTTTAGACGTTACAAGACAGTGTCGTGTACTCATTGAGAAATAATTGTAATTGGACAGAGTTCTTCATACTTTTAGTCTATCTCGAAAGATAATCATTAAGGTAAATGTTACAAATATTACTACCCTATCAGGAACTGTTCTACAAGGTGGTGTACACAAACTTTGAATTAAAGTGACACCAATGACACGATTTGTAAAATTTTACTTTTTATTAACAAGCGACACGCTCCTGCATTGCATGGGGAGCAATTCCGATTTTTTTGGTTAAACGTGCTACAGAATTACGACAACATTAGAAACTTATAAATTATCAGTGTTTCTCTACTATATTACGCATATTTTATTCCAAAACCTTCGTCTTCAATCACTCTATCTATGATTATTAGAATATTCGCACCAAAATCCGTTGCGTCATTTTAAAGTGCTCAGCATACATAGGGACAAACAAAAAGAAACAATTTGGTTTTATATTATACTACGTAGTGACAATAATGCACACACTCTGATAAATTTCGAGGCGCCTATGTCAACCAAATAGGCGTCATCTAATTCCGGCGCGGCGCTTGCTAACTTATTCTACCAGTGCTGCTTTAGCAACTACATTAAAACAACTACATTCAGTAGTACATACCGGTATTTTTTAATAAAATTTATATGCCCTGTACTCGCGCGACCAGTGTCTACCTGTCTAAGGCAAAATGTGTAATTATAACGCCATATTGCCGGCATTCGCTCACTAAGGATGTGAACGCTTACATTTACAAGGGAAATCAGTTGCCATTCATCCGCTAGTTTTCCTGCCTGCTAAACGTTAAGTTAAATTATTGGATTTTCACGTTGACCTAGTATCCATATGAAAAATGATCCACTACACGTGGGGAGCGGTGGTGGTAATTTCCTCGATAGCTTTTCGATACGATCTCGATCTGACACGTTAAATTTGATTGCGTCTGCACTTTTCAAATTACTTTGTTGGAGACTAGCTGTTGCCCTCTACTTTGTCTGCGAAGAACTAAACCATAATCATTTCCAAAATTAAAAAGGGTTTACGTTGAATTCAACTATGAACATTTCCAAAGTTAAAATTGCCCCTTTCACAAGGACTTCTAAGCTCGAATCAAAACTATCTAGAATTCTAATAAGTTTAGGTATGCGTTAGGCGACAGACTAGCACCCTGTCACTATTGCACCTATTAACTTGAAACCTAAAAATATGCTAGAAGTGGCTGTGGAACGTGAAATAGTCATGGTTTTGATTGTGTAACATGTCTTACGCTCTGCCTACCCCATTTGGCAATACAGGCGTTATTTATGTATGTATAACAAAAAATCTATGTGGACTAACTTATGGGAAAAACTTAGTGATCGCATTGCACTCCCGACATGCGGGATTATTCGCGTCTCTCGTGTACTAAAGTTTATTGAAGTGGCGACTCATTTGGGCCAGTTGATAGTAATAGATATGCGGGCAACAATTCAGGGCAATATAGCGCGCTATCCGATACGTCTGCCCTAGGCTCTCCATACACTGTATGTAATGTAGAAACGGCCAAGTGTGAGTCGGACTCGTGCACAATAGATTCCGTACCATACAGACATACATCACTCATGTATTGCAAATGGGGTAAAGGCTGTTAAAAATAAAAAAATGTAACAATTAAGCTTTCGAGGTATCAATCTAAGAAGTGTTTGATAGATAAGTCCTCCTATACCTAGCTATTGTCCTATTTTGGGTATGCAGAATTAAATTGACCTCGATTTGACAAGTGAAATAAGTACTGAAAATATATTTATAAGTGCCTTAGATATTTGCTCAACTTACAACTTCATACAATCATGCCTGCATTCCCAAATGGGTTATACCTTATCGGTTTAGGTAGTTAAAACAATGTAAACAATCTTGACGTGTCTTTTTATTTAAACGTACACTTTATAAATCGAAAACTTTACATTTTACAATTTAGGTATGAAAAAATCATTTATTTTCATAATTGAATTGTATAGTGTAACGATTTTCAATTTTAGACTGTGTATTTCAACAAAAAGACATGTCAAGATTGTTTATATTGTTTTAACTACCTAAACCGATAAGGTATAGGCAGATCACACGAAACGCCACACAGGTAAAACCACGTCCATTCTACGTTTCGTGACCACATACATTTCATGGGCTGGAAAATCTGTAGTTGAAACAAGGCGAGCGTGTCATAATTAGGAAGCTTGTTGATGTAATCAACAATAGTAAAATCGTAAACAGAATCATCTAAAAATTACGCAGTTTAGTAGAGAATCAAGATGAAGAAGTATGTATAAAAACAAATCTTGAGCAACGTCGGCATTCCGTACACTCAAAGTATTAAGACAAATCCTCCGAAGACGCTTTGTACGCCGAAGAGGCGTGGCGTCGTCGGCCAGATCAGACGGCTGGGTGCCGCGTACTTTTTTGTTATTCAAATATCCTCCCGCACTAAATTCCCTTTCCCCATCGGCTCTTTTACACCCAGTGAAGACACTTCAAGCGTGATTACTGCGAAAATAACCAATTGTTACCAACATTCAAAGACTCAAAACGCATCATTGTTGCGTGCAATAGACAACACAAATAATTTACCACTCCGATGAAAGATCCACCAAGACAAATAGACGACGGCACAACTTAAAATTCCATTCCGTAAAGAGTCAAACTGTCAAAAGGCCGGTTACCGTTACGAATGAGTTTAAACCCGGCGACGTTTTTTTTTTCAACCAAATCTCTGCACACACGACGGGCCTGCGCCGGGCCGCAGTCGTAAGTCATCGAAGCTGTCAAGATAAGAATGAGTGAATGAACACCTGCTGCCACCGGTGTTACGCGTGCGCCTACACTACCGCGCAACGGCCCATTCAAACGATACCAATATTAAAAATTCCCAAGCACCCACCCAAATCCGATGCCACTGCGCCTTGACATACAGTTTACTTCCCATCAGCGCCAACCGCCTCTCAAACGCCACATTCGAACGCTCCACCCTCGCCTAGGCAGAAACGATTATCCCCTTGATTCGACTTCCAAATTATTATAATGATTATCGATGTTTTTTTTTAATTGAAGACTTGACATCCGGATTTTTCGTCTTCTCATTTCGTCCGGCCCAAGAATGTAATCATTTTATTACCCGCATACACGCTCGAGAGTTCAATTTTGTGAGAGGAAATCGATGGCGCGTGAGATAATTAGGTATTTGTTTGCGGATGTTGTCGTTTCTTGTTATTTTTACCTTCGCCTTTCGAGTTGTTTAACTGTGCTAGCGGGCGTGGTAATGTCAGAAAATTATTTCTTGTACAACGAGTGTTGTGCCCTGGGCCTCGGAGTGAAGAGGCTGGCTTGTGGTTTGCGGAATCAGTAAACAGATCTCCGGATTCGCCTTGTTTTTGACGCAGCTCTCGTAATTACGTCTTAATTCTCGCTAAGAATTAGTCACGCGGGCCCTGTATCGTGAAATGGCGTGTTTATAAATTTAACTGGTGGTATTCTGCTCTAGGTACTTGTCAGTTTTAATTGCCCTAATTGTCGGGTGGATTCCTTCGTGGAAACATTGGAATAGTTTTACAATTAGTTCTACATGACGAATGTTGTAGCTTCTATGCGTCATTATTGGAGCTTTGACGTGTGTTATTATAGATGACGTATTTTTTGTTGATTAATTTTCTAGGGATAATCTTCCTGTTAAAATAAAATGTTACTGTAGTAGTTTAAACATCAGTTAGCTATTTTGGACCTACTGACTATCAGGTACTAATTCGATACAATGCTCACTGGTAAGACGTAACCGATTAGATTCATAAGATCATTACGTCACTACTCTGTTGTGTATTGCTCATTGTTCATACAAATCTTACGAACATTAGCTCCTTTCGAGAATACGAGTAAAGTTATGAATGAACTTAATTTCTAATTGATTAAAATACGATATCACCAAAACACGTGGATCTACGAGTTTTTACTACCAAGGCTAGTAACGCAGGCGTGTTAAAATAAATCCTTAGTTTTTGTAATAAAAATTGGAGCACAGTAGTAAAATTAATTTACTTGTTTGATCTTGTCGATAAGAATGAACATGAACAACTAAGGTACCTGGGTCGAATATGGCCAGCCGAAAAATATGGCCATACCCCTACACAGCCATAACTATAGCGAGATCTACAACTTTGTTTATATGCACTGTTACGTCTAAGTGTAAGTAATGCTCAGGTGTCGCCACCATCTTCCCTGCGGCAACGATGGTTCTGCAATGGCAGTTGATAGAAACCACGTGTCACGAATGCAAATATTCACTCATAAGTTTTAATGTTTTTTTGGTTTCTGTTGACTTTTAGCTAAAACTATGTAGTCTATTTTTGTCATTACTAATCACAAATTATACGGGTATGTTTTTTTCAAGCTTACTTTTGTATATTTTTGTTTTTTAACTTTTAAGTGAAATGTGAGTACAACTGCAAATATGGCCACTAGGTGGCCATATTAATCTTATTGGTTTTTGAGTTTCGGCAGCAGCTGGCCATATTAATCATATAGATATTTGTTTTCAGTCTTTCCCAATTTTATTTATTTATTTCTCCTTACAGAATATTATATAACTCCACAATACATATCAAAATAGACCTGAGGAACTAGTTTAGTAATTACTAGTTAAAACAATTTTTTTTTGTTCTTTTTGTCCATTTTATGTAATTAATTAATTTAATGTATCGCACTAAGTCACGTGTGGTCTGAGGTTTAGAATTACATCTCTCCATTTCGTCTGTGAATGTCACAAGAGGTCACTGAGGAAATGGGTTAAGCTATATTGTAGTCGATGGGCTAGCAACCTGTTAGTATTGTACCATTTATATCCAGCCAAACGCCCAAACTTGAAAGTGGCCCCAAAAGGTCTTAATAGTCATAGATTAGTCTATTTAAAGTTTTCTGTGATCTGTCTAACCCGTTTAGGAATACAAGCGTGGGATTATGTATGTGTACAAAGGACTTACCCCTTATGTATAGAAATTACTTCTATGATCAATTCATACGGTTAATATGGCCCATCACCTGGCCATATTCACATACACTGTCGGAAATATGGCCATTTTCCCAACTTTCAAAAAATGAATTCCCAACCCTGACCTGTTATATTCTAGATATTTTTGTGCCTGCCATATATTACCTAAATAAACACATTATCGAATAAATAGGGATTCGTCACTTTCAGTATTATACAAGTGCTTTATATTTAGTGTCAAACCTTAACGTGGCCATATTCGACCCAGGTACCTTATTTCACACCACTGTTGAAGAACTTTCAAAGTTTAACTAAACTTTATACTAAAAAGTTGATACCTATTCACTTAGAACTTAGAAGTAATTATCCTTTCTCCAACAAAATTAAGTTAGGCTTAAACTTATATCAAGGCGCTTAATAAGTTTACTTATGTTCTTCACAAATTTGAATGCTTAAAGACATCCGATCTAGAAATGAAGCTAACTTTAACAGACAAGTTCCGAAAAATCCTGAAGCTCTGGCATCGTCAACACAGGACTCCTCGGGATTATCACCCGTGAAACCCTCACGATACTCACCCCAGTCTGGTACAGAATCTTCAGGCCACTCTTGAAGGGCGGCACCGTCCGCCGGTGAGGCAAGAAGGGCAGCTTGTCCGGTCTCCGTATGTGTATTTCGCCCGAGGGCCTGAACGCCTCCAGGGGCGTTCTGATCACACCCTGCACTCCGCAAACCACCCAGGCTAAGGCGAACGCTAGCACTTGCATTGTACACTGCAACGGTTACAGCAACACGTTCGGGTGTTCTCGGTCGGTGCGCTCGGCGCGTCGTTCGGGCTCGGACTGGCGGCGGCCGCGCGAGGCAGGTACCTACTAGTTGGCCTACGCGCCCGGTATAACCACCTCCGACTGCGTGCGAGTTGTGTTGATACTTGGAAGGCTGTAGTATTGGGCGCGGCAGAGCTTAGGGAGGTTTTTTTTAGCTTAAGTACATAGTTGCAAAATGACGTGTTTTTTTCAGCCAGAAAATTTCTGCCGTTTTAGCTAACATCGTCACGTCTGTTTTCCCATATAGATTAGGCAAATTACACAAAATAAATCCGTGACCATTTTGTGTTTTAGACCCACGTTTTTAAAGTTAGTGTCTGATTTTAAGGTAGATTTTTTGCTACAGTTTTAATTTCTAAATAAGTGCTTAGATATAAAATTCAATGATACTCCAATGGTATGAGGTTCTAAAACGAACAAATTATTGACTACCTTTATCCTACTTTTACTGTTTAATTAGTACCTACAATTCGTCTTGTATCTTGTAATCGGTCATAATGATTATCGGTCATACTTCCAGCTTCTTTCGTTGCATCACATAACCTGTATGCTGAGATGGCTGTTTGAGAAAAGACTGATATTCCCATAAAAAAACTCACTTTAAATAGGTCTGTGCCTTAGATCTAACGGTCAATCCCTGTATTTAATTTATAAAATGAAGTATTGCACAGCTGTATTTTTCACACCCCGAAATACTATCTCAAACATCCGAACTCAATTTTTAAAATCCAAACCGTCAATCGATTGAATATAGGAACAGGCCATAAAGAGATAAATAAACCTTTTTCATAAAATACTTAACAATTGGATAAAACTTCAATACTCAAGTAACCATGAATAAAAATTAATGAAAGCCCTCGATCTCACAAGGATCAAGACTGTTCGCGGCCGCTCGGGCTTGACTTCCTACCGATGATGTTTTTCTACACAATCTTGTTGCTCTGATATAAAGCTGCGTTCACAATTATTATTATTATTATTTACTTCATTCTAAAATACAAATAAATTATGGGTATATTTTTTCGTGTCAAAAAAAACTTAGGTTTTGGAAACGCGGTATACGGACTTGTGCGGCTTTATTAAAATTTGGATTTTTTATTATTATTGTTTGACGATTTGCACAAAACTACTACATATTCTGATTTCGACTTTGTCATATCTGATTTTGGTTTACCTACAAAATTACTCTTCAAATTATTTGCGAGGATATTCTTTGACAAATCCCGAGTTTCCGATTCTATTCAATTGTGTCGCAACCGATTAACAAAAATAAAGGCACGGATTCTTAAACCCAACGCCTTATTACGGCACTTAAACAAACAAAACCATTGCGTGACGGATTTTCGAAAAAAAAATCGCCGTTTGCCTTTAAAGCTTCTATTCACGTAATAATCACCACTACAGCAAACAATCAATCCGGCCACCGTTCCCTTCCGATTGTCTTAAACAAAACAAAGTCATTCAAGTTTTCGTAGAACAGGATTTTAAAAATTCCATTGTCTATGTAACTCGACCTTATCTTCCGTCTCGCTCGCTCCCATTCACTGTCCTCGCGCCCGCATGAATGAACCGCTTCTTATGAATGAACGGACAGTCGCTATCGTACTATACATGCCTACCTGCAACTCGTAGCTATACATTATGTTGTTCACACGTTATAACTATAAGGCTGTTGAGAAATGTACGTATATGTGCACGGGTACATATAAGTTTATTCTAAAGGCCAAGTCTTGGCACGTGGTTTGGTTTTTTTTTTTATTTCTCGTGTGATAAATGTTTCGCTCGCAAGCCAACGTTTCGTTTTGAATATTTTAAAGTCACTTTAGTCGAGTTTCTGAATTTAAATGATGAAAAATAAACGTGATACGGTTACTAGTTGATGTGCCGTTTGGGCTGGTCGTTTTGTTTTACAATCTAGTACTTACCTACTCACTTAACTTTTTTAAGGAGTTTTTCCCGTACGGTATCGGGTTTAGAAAGACACCTCTCCTTTTCTTCCGAGGGTGGATGTGTTAATGTATATTTCAGGCGACGGGCTGGCAACCTGTCACTATAATACGTCTTAGCTTAAAACTTTAAACCTAAAAATATGCTAGAAGTGGCTACGGAATGTGAAATACTCTTGGTTATGTCTATGTAGCGTACTCTACCTTCCCTAATATAATTCCCTAATAAATGATTTTTTGCAGTTTTTGGTATGGAACCCTTCGTGCGCGAGTCCGGCTCGCACTTGACCGGTTTTTCAGTTGCATTTTGTGAATGTGTTCAGTTTATTATAGGTAGCCTCTCTTTTTGTAAGTCTTAACTGATTAAGATTTATCTTAGTTTCTCAATGGTTGGATATAAGAGTTCCTTTTAGAGATATTCCCGCCTTTGTACTTCACCATCTTACTTGTAGTTTTTTTAGTAGTTAGTGTTTTTTTTTCGTACAGTAAATTGTCTACCTTTTGAACCAATCAAATCGAGCATTTGATCGATGACTAATATACACCAATACTATGCCTGGCAGACATTTAGGCTATAGGGAACACCCAAAAAGTCTGATATACTATTATTCTGAATGCTACATAAATCCGAATTTTCATAATTCCGACTGCAGTTTTCTGCTAAACCACATACATTTTAGAATATTTAAATATCTATCACATAAGCTAAAGCTAATACTAAACTAATACGATTTGTCAAAGTTCGGATTTTCGTAACATTCGGAATAATAATTACTTATCGTATTTATGTAGTGTCCTTACCCATATTTCATACCACGAAAGTGCAAAGTTCCTACGAAAGTTACTCGTGCAAATAATCGAAACGCTTTTGTTTCAAAAACTTCCCTAAATTGGCATTCTTTTGTTTGACAAACGTATAATGCCTTCGCAGTTGCTGTTCTATTTTCATAGTCGCGGTCTTGTTCGTAACACGCGACTCGGAGTGACACCCCGTAAACGGTGGCACGCATAAGCATTCATACACCTACGCCGTTCTAATTTATATGATTCGGGTCAGAAATATCTGGCTGCAAACAAACCCATTCATGAGGGTGTGCGTGATTTTGGAGACACGTGAAACGTGTGCGCAAGCGACACAGGGTTGGCGTAAGGGGTAAATGAAATGACCGTTTTTTTACATACCTAACTATATGTTGCCCGGTTATCGCTATCCATACCTTCACGCCTCTTTCCCACGGGTAGGCAGAGACTACTTTGTTTCACTTGCTACGATCCTGACATACCTATTGCTTTTCATTAATCTCTTCATACATGCTCGTTGATTTCAGGTACTCTTGACCTGACCTGTTTCTAAAACGTCATGATTTGGGCACGAAGCGTTCGTCTAGGTCTTTCCCTCTCTATGCACTCATCCACACTCCCCATCCTATTTTGAACTAAGATATCTATCTAAATAATAACCAGCAGCGCTATTGTCTAACGCACCAAATATATACATCGTTTTTAAATTGACAGAAATTGAAATATTTGATATCACGTAGCATCATCATCGCAACCAATGTCAATGCCCATATTTCAAATTTGACATTTAAACCAAATCGAACGAATGATTTACTAAAAATTGCTTCTGCGTAATGCTGTCGAGAGCGTAATCCAGTTTTTACACGAAAGCACTTTACCGTGACGCATGAGATCTAGATCGTTTTCCTCCGTCAAATCGATCTAGATTTTTGGTGCGCTAGACAATAGTGCTGCTGATCTATTAAAGCGGCGATCGATAATAAACCGAGAGCTCAACTTAAATTGGATATTTATACATGGTGCTCGTGAGCATTGCGAGAGATTTCAACCACGAATTCCAGAGGCTATAAGAAGTAATAAATGTTATATGAACTTAGGTCGAAACACGATTTTTTTTTCATAATTTTCATACATAATAATTGCTAATGTCGTATAAACGTGCCTTAATAATAGTAAAAAAAATCGTGTTTCAACCTAAGTTCATATAACATTTATTACTTCTTATAGCCTCTGGAATTCGTGGTTGAAATCTCTCGCAATGCTCACGAGCACCATGTATTTGTCGTGTGGTGTCGGGTTTAGAATAAACATACGTACATACATAACCTCACGCCTGTATTCCGAAGAGGAGTAGGCAGAGCACATGAATACAAAAATCCAGTGCCACGTTTAGCGATTCCAAGGTAACCAGATGGTTAAACGTGATATTGCAGTGACAGGTTGCTAGCCCATCGCCCACAATACACTAACCCTTTTCCAGAGTCGACTCTTACGACACCCACGGGAAGAAAGGGGGAGGTGCTATTCTAACCCGGCACCACACGGGTTTAGAATAAAACCTCTTCTTTTTTTGTGGATTTCGTAAGAGGCGACTAAGGAAACACATAAAGGAATGTTTTAATCGACAGGCTAGCAACCTGTCACTATAGTACGTACCTTTTGACTTAAAACCAAAGGTTTAAGGTTTAAAGGTTTCGTATGCTCTGCAAGTGAGTCGTGACAGGGCCGTGTAGAAATTACCGAGCCTTGGCAGAACGTTTGAGAAACACTGCGATAGTTGCTGTCATAAATATTTATGCCTCATCGACAACCCTATTTCCAAAAATAGCGTTTGACGTCAAACCTAGGGGTGGTTTTGGATCTATTCGCATGACGTGACACTTATCATCAGACGCGAACCAAAGTTTTGTAGATACCATATCGATTTCGCCGCAAATATCAAAGACTGACCTTTCAGTGTCGTTTATTAAAGTTCAACAGATATCGTATATTTCTTAAGCTTTATATGACGTTCGACAGTGTTTGGCGTTCGTTCCAGTTGTAGTGATTGTAAAAGTTATTTGTGATTTTTCTTTATTTTGTATATTATATGCAAATTGAGAGATTTGGGTTGCTCGTTCCGAATCTGCAAAATGAGCTTCTGAGTACTATGTTGTGAAGGTACTGGCATTAAGAATTTTTATAAGATAACATTTTTGTGAAAAGTTATGATTATGAATGGGCACTCTTTGTCAAAACAAAATGCCTTAAATTTGAACTAAGACGAATATAACCCATGTCGCTTTAACATAGAGTGCCTTACACTCGTACAGCGTCAAGAACTCGACTTTTGTTCAAGTATGTCGTGTGGTATCGGGCTTAGAATAACACCCCCATTTCTTCCGTGGATGTCGTACGGGGCGACTAAGGATATTTTAGGTGACAGGCTAGTAACTTGTCACTGTAGTATCTATGAATTTAAGAGCTAAAAATATGCTAGAAGTGGCTACGAAACGTGAAATATTTATGATTTTATTGATGTAAAGTTTATTTGGGAATACATTCTTGATGATGTATTTATGTATGTTTAAGATCCTTTTTTTTTCATCAGCCAGTAATCAATAACTTTATTTCGCAGTTTACGTTTATAATGTAAAATATTCTCTCGTTAGATAGAAACTTCAAGCCTGAAATATTTTCATAGCAATGACAGTTTCTACGAAGTTCAGATTGGGCAGCTGGTTTATGAATACGCTTTGATTAGACAGCCGAGAGCGAAACATGCTGTATTTTATATACAACCTGCTACCCAGAAGAAAAGGAGCAAATATTAAACAATAACTATTTGGAGTTGACACTTTGTGTTTTAACTGTCACATGAAAATAAACAAAGTTAGAGTATGGTAAACATCTGAGTCCTGGACGCTTGCTTTATTTACATATGGCATGGAATGGAGAATTAATTTGAAGGAAGAAAAATCTTTGCTTTGACAGAGTGCCCTTGTCATAGGTATACTAGAAGTAATATAGAGTCTCCTTAACCTATGGGTTGTTAAGGGCTAAAAAACAATGCACTATAAGATGCTACAGTAAGACTCACTTACACTGAATTAAACGAATAACCCACGTCCATAAGGTCAGTGCGTTTCCAGCTATTCGTACTTCTTCTCGGAACTGACGCCAAGGAGCTTACCACGAAACGCGCATTGCACAACCACCGGTCTTTTTACGCAACGGTAGAATTAAAAACGTAAAGTCATACATTTATTCACCTGAAAACATAAGTACATTCTGTCATGCCTCTTTCCCACTGAGGTGGGCAGGGACTACCCTGTTCCACTAGCTACGATACTGACATACCTCTTTCGTTTCATCTTCATTCGTCAAGCTCTTCATACGTGCTCGTCGGATTCGGGTACTCTTGATTTGACCTTTCACCGAAACGTCCCCTATCACGGAACGTCCGTCTACGTGAACTACGTGGACTTTCCCTTTCCAACACACCTATTCACACTCCCCATATAAATCTACTGTCATCAATCTTCTCTACGCGATCAAAAAGTATGCTTAGTTGTTTTGGTCACAATTATTATTGAAATAATGGAGAGGAGAGATGGAACACTACCAGTTCATCGAGCTAATACACTGCTCTTATGTTTTTAGTTCTCCAAAATAATTGTCCAGTCTACTTTTGAAAAAAAATGTTCAATTAAGGCGCATTTATCATCATCTCAGGGATTTCATTCCACATGCGCACAACACGGTTGGGTAAGAACTGTTTTCTAGGGTTGCTGAGTGAGCTGCCCGATCAGCTTCGTAGAATGCCCTCTCAAGCGTGCATTATCACTGATCTTAAATTAATCCTTAATGTTATTAACATTGTAGTGGTTGTAAAAAAAATAGCAAGTCTCAATGAAATCTCCTCGTCCCCTAAGCTCTTCCATTAATGGATAGTTTAAGCTCTAAAAGGCGCTCTTATGTTTTATTTTTAAATGTGGAAACTATACGATATGCATTTGACATGCAATAAGTCAAGTTATACATTGTCCAAAATCATCTTTGTCTTGTCTGTTCTGTTCCGAAGGGCTATAAAATAATTATCACGGGAAACAAGCCCCAACACTGCCACGCGAGGAAATAGCTGCGAAGTATGCCGAGGCCCGTACCTTAGATAAGGCACACTTGAAGATAAGTGCTGCATTGTCGGGCAGACAATGCAGCCTCAGAATGCACTTCAAATTCGAGTGGTCATCATTTTTAGGGTTCCGTATCCATGGGATAAACACAGGACTCTAAAACTAAGATTCCGCTATTATGTCTTGTGTGGTGTCGAGTTTCGAATTCTTTTCCATGTCTTCTGTCCGTTTTGTCATGTTTTAAAGGGCGACTAAGTTAAGGTTAAGGCATTTTGTGGGCGATAGGCTTGCTAAGTTGCTACTTGTAATCATTTGTAGGTATCATTTTTATTTTAAACTAAATTGCTGAAAGAGGCCCGCAACAAATTTGTCAAGGACTTGGCTATGAAACTTTTAGCGTTTATTTTTTGTCTACTGCTTTTGGTAAGATGGACGTAATGTTTATGTTGTCCATTTTCTGTCTGTATCTTTCATTTCATAAACGTAAAAATAAAATTGTGAAAAGTCCTCACTAAAAAAAACAACAAATTTTCGTGTTCAACGGGCTTGCAGCACTTTTACGTGAACTTGTATGAAGAAATGACTTGGTGTATTTTTATCATGGAACCCTTCAAGTATAGAACCGAATTTGACTTGGCCAGGTTTTTTTTGCAACTTCCTTCCATTCGAGTAAAATGGAGACAGGTATAATGGCACGCGCACTCCAAACGCGTTGAAAAAATGGTATTTCCTCGTAAGCACGGTTTCTTGGGAAGTGAGAGTTCCGGTTCCTTTTTTACAAGTCTCTTGTTAATGCGCTTAATGGACAATGTTCCTATTGATTGCGGCCCGGGGAAATACGTTTGCGTAGGGCTGTCAACCTGTCAAATTGAAAACCTCTTCCACGACTCCAAAAGTTTTTTTTTCTGAGACAGCAAGGTACTATTGCTTGTTTTTTTTAGTTTTGTAGGCTGAAAGCCTCTTTTTTATAGTTGATAAAAACTTTATTTTTAGCATCCATCCTGTCGACGCCATCAGGTTACATTAGAAAATCATTACGTAGGTAAAAAAATATTTGGAGGTTAAGTAGATGTTCTTCAATTTCTCTGCTCAATTTTCTTAATATTTTAATAGTATCTGTTAAATCGGTCCAGTCGTTCACGTGTGACGCCCTGACCAAGGAACATAGGGATTAAATTTTATACATGTTTAATATTTGAGTCAATCATTTATTTCGTGTCTGTTTGCCATGGTGGAGGTTTTCTAGAATACAGTCCACTGGAAGTTAGCTTAACTGAACATAATACGGGACCTATATTACAATTTCAATTTTTTTCTAATCAAATCTGTCACCGTGATCTTCTTACCTATGGTACAGAATAACAACGCAAAATAGTTGACCACATTCGAATCTGATCACAAATCACAACCTAGCTAAATGTTGCTAACAGACCAGGGATGTTATGGATATGAAAATTCGGATACGGATTGGACACGGATATAGGAATGATTATGATACCGGATAAGGATAGGGATGCGGATATGCAATTATGTATTTCGGATTATCCGTTGGTTTCGGATAATTTCGGTTAGAGATTTTACGATTTTTATGGAATGCAAATTCGGTTACGGTTACGGATCTCCCTAACATCCCTGCTACAGACTACAGCCTAATGCGCAATTGCTTCTTTTTGTATTAGAGGCTGAAAGAGTAAAAAGTAACAACTCGGTTTAGTTTGAATATCGACAAATTTTAGGCGGTAGGTATTAACTTAATTCGATACAGCGACAACGCTTGCTTCTTATTACTTTTAAAAAATAACGTTCGACTAGCCCGAAATTTACGACGCTAAATAAACTTAATTTTTATGACATACTTTACCAACATTAGAAGCATAAAGGTACTTTATTCCTTTAGCAAGGTTATAAAATGTAAGTTACGATTCCGTGAGCTCCAAAACCACTCTGCCGGCATCGCCATCTTGATAAAAGTGGCATCACGAATAGTTCGCGAGTTAATGCCTGAAAGTTGACTCGTTTGCGCCGGCGACGTCGGCCGTGTTAAACTTTAGAACTTTGCCAAATTAACAGTTGTCGGCACGCGATGGGCCGCTTAGATGTATAACAATATGGCACTGGTGTTTGTGTTACTTTGAAGTGTAATTTTAGCTATTAATATCTACCTTTTTCCTGTAACTTTTGGGCTATTTACAGAGCTTAAACATCTCGTCTGTATTGCCGAATGGAGTAGGCAGATCACGCGAAAACGTTACATAGACTAAACCTTGACTACCTATGTCACCACCATTAGATTAAAGATGATGATATAGATAATAGTGATAACTTGCCATCTTGTCGCCTAAAGTAGGTTTACATTAGTAAATCCTTATCGTGTAGTCGTTAGGTGACCAAAGAAAACCAAACTACATGAGGCAAAAAAAAACATTATTATAAAAGTCCCCCCCATAAAAACACCATAAAGGAAACGCCTGCCTTATGAATTACTTTCTTCACGGTTTTACTAATCATATTATACTACTTTTTATGTTACAGCCGACACAATTATGTGTAAATTTTACTGTGTGTATTAAAGTCCCCCCATCCCCATCCTCCATCCCCGTGTGGTGCCGGGTTAGAATAGCACCTCCCCCTTTCTTCCCGTGGGTGTCGTAAGAGTCGGCTCTGGGAAAGGGTTAGTGTATTGTGGGCGATGGGCTAGCAACCTGTCACTGCAATGTCACATTAAACCATCTGGTTGCCCTGAAATTGCTAAACGTGGCACTGGATTTTTCAATTCATGTGCTCTGCCTACCCCTCTTGGGAATACAGGCGTGAGAATATGTATGTATGTATGTATTTAAGTGTTGAAGCCTAGTATAAGAACCACGAAAAGTTAGTCACTAAGTCAAAGATCAAGCCCTGATCGCGTCCCAATCCCGATTACTTGAGCCAAGTGGCAGCCACTGATGGCGACATGTGGTGGTCTGGCTGAACCTTTGATGGTGGCGTTTTGTGGCGGAGCAATGGCTTTACTATTATATTATACTAGATTTTGCCCGCGGCTTCACACGCGTTTAATTCGGGCTAACACAGAAGAGATTTTGGAATTATTAGTAGGAAGCGCCCGCCAGAATAGCCAGCAGATAGTAGATTTTTTCCTACTTTCTCGACACTTATCGTCATATTTTGGAAAATTCAAAAACAACCTTCATAAATTGTAGCCTATTTCTGATGTATAAGCTACATTACTGTAAAGTTTCATTAAAATCCATTCAGTAGTTTTTGCGTTAAAGACTACCAAACATTCAAACATACAAACATCCAAATATACCTACTCACAAACTTTCACATTTATAATATTATTAGTAGGATTTGTCTAACAGCCATTAAAAGATGAGCACGCAAGAGGCGTAATAGACAATATTACGGATCTCAGGGCCATATCTCCACGCTGACGCCTTACTATAGCCACAGTTTAACGTTATACAGTTAGGAAACGCCTTTGATGTTGCGCGACGCCGCCACCAGCGTAGGTACTTACGCTATCACATGCAAATATGCTAGGGTTGTCACAAAACTGGAATTAAAACGAATTGTGTTTATTGTGGTTGCCGTGTGGTGTCGGTATAGAATAACACCTCTCCGTTTCTGCCGTGGATGTCGTAAGAGGTGAAATAGGTTTAGGTATGCTTTAGACGACAGGCTAGCAACCTGTCACTATTATACCCCTTCCATTTTTGCAAACCTAAAACTATGCTAGAAGTGGCTGCGTAATATAGTCATAATCATGGTTTAGTCTATGTCACGTTTCGTGTGCTCTGCCTATCACATTTGGGAACACAGGCGTGATAGTATCTATGTGATTATTATTATTCTGATATAACAAATTCGTCATAACCTACCTACATACCTATGTTGCGCTGCTAGATATTTACGGGAGACTTTTTTTGGATGTTTTTTGTTTTGTTTAATCTTCCGTTATAAAACCTTTGACAAGTTTCTCATAAGTCCACGATTAGCGCCTAGAAAGTAAGTAGGTAAGTAACTACCTGTAAATTCAATACAGCCCATAATACAAGTGTGTAGGTAGATACATCTTATACCTTGCCTGCCTATGACACGCAGTGGGATTGGAGGCAGTAGGTACCTACCTACTATTCTAAGCCAACATTACACAGTATCACATGTTAAAACTTTGTTAAAATAGTTTAATTTGCACGTTAAAATTGTTTCTCGAAAGAAAAGAATACCTACCTACTTCTACTAAACTTATGTATTAGTCTGTGTTTGTTGGTATTCAGGTAAAAGTACTGGCGATGTTTTTATTATGTCAAACATAAACGACAAATCGTCCATGCTAGAAAAAATACTAGGTAGGTATAATAATCACACAATACTAAGTAACTAGGTAAGTAATACATAATACGTACCTACGTAATTATTGGATGGTATTTTGGTAGTGATGGTGTTGTGGGTATTTAGTTCCAATTTTAAAGTACACAAATGAAACAAAACCAACTTCAAATCACGAGGAAATTTAAGAAACTTTAAAACCCGTTAATGAAATTCAATGTCGACGTAGGTACATCCGTAGACAGAAAAGTTTGAGCGCGCCATTATAGAAATACGTATAATTATTGCTACTCAATAACTGTAATGTATCTACTACATCTATAAACAATGTACCGATGATATCAGAAACCAAAAACACGGGCGCGTCTGCCCTCCGCGCTCGGGCCCACAAGCTACGTTCAGCATGTGGGTCGCGGCCCGCGCCGCCCGACCCCCCTCGAGCTCCCCTTCGTTGCTCTGCGCAAGTACATTCGTTGCGCTACTGTAGGGAAATATTATTCGTTATATTGTGCTATAGCCCTCCAATTGGGCGGCGACAACTGAAATTTGTTACTTGATACAAAATCCTACTTTGTTACGTGTAGGTACAGTCAAGGAAATTTATACCTGTACCACTTTGAACCTTTTCATAGTGAGTTTCATATTGCTTTGATTAGTAGAAAGTATGATATGTCACAGTGACATTTCTTGTGAAAAGGTACAAAGTGGCACAGTTATCAATTTCCTTGACTGTACATAGTAAATAATATCACGTTATCATCGTGCTTGTATTTTCAATTTGAGTAGCCAAAGCACTCAAAATGTTGTATAGGTTGCCTGTTTCATCTTGAAGGCACTTATCATAATTAATTTCAAAGTTTTATTTATGCAAGCAGTTGCTCTTTCGCATGTCTTTTGTTCCAGTCAAGTGACGATGTCAAGTTTCTGGCGCCGCATTTTTCTTGGCAATGATGGTCTTTCCAAAGCGCTTGTAGGCTAAAAAAAACTTTTGAAACTTTTTTAGGAGCATGTTTGCAATCGCGTTGAATTAAAACTTTGAACACCTAAAACATCACGGACAAGCCTTCTTTTTGTACAAAAATTGGTCGTACATAAAATGTAAAAATAGAAAAGCTCATGAAATAAAGTCACGAGTCCGTGGTTTGCGTAGTCCGCCAGTACGGCACAAATAAACTCTTGCACGCGCCGAAGTCTATTTTTGTGTGGCCTTTGCACGAGCCTCCAATTTCGTAAACCCTTCAGGTTGTTTACACAAATAACTTGATGGCGGATTCATCCATGTCATTCTCGTGTATTTTATATGTATAGTAAATGAGCAATCTTTTTGCAATAATGAAATGCAATACTGACAGTACCTATTGTTGTTTTTTTTTCTACATACGTACATACATTACGCCTGTTTTCTCTCGTGTGGTAGGCAGAGGACACAAAATATTTCATAGACAAAACCAACCATGGCTATTTTACGTCTCGTCTTATTTTTAGGTTTTACGTTTTACATGTTTTTTTTTTCCTACATATATGCATACATCACGCCTGTATCCTCAAATGGGGTAGGCAGAGCACACGAAAGGTTTCATAGTCAAAACCATGACGATATCAGGCATCGTAGGCACTTTTAGCTTATTTTAGATTGAAATATTGATCAAAGAGGTACAATCGGTAGTGACAGATTGCTAGCCTGTCGCCTAAAGTATACCTTAACCTATTTCCATTAATGGTGTAGTATCGGGCTTAGAATAGCACCTCTCCATTTCTCCCATGGATGCCGTAAAAGGCGCCTAAGGAGGTTCTCTCTCACACCATAAGTCCGATACTGTGTTCATTAGCACCTAACAATGTGGGTATAAAAATCTGGTTCGTATGTCGTAAGTCGGTTATGTAACTATAAACACTACCTACATCTACTAGGGTAGTGGGTTTCGACCCACGGCCAAACCCACTGCCACCTGTCGTCTTGCCTTATGCAGGTTCTAAAACACATCGCCATTTCTGCAACGCGTTGGACGCGTTATTACGCGCTCCTGTGTCCTCTGCCTACCCCAATTGAGGACACAGGCGTGATTGTATGTATGTATGTTTATTGGACGCGTTGTTGCGCTCCTCTGTGTGGTGTCGGGATACAATAACACTCCTCCATTTCTTCCGTGGATGTCGTAAGAGGCGACTAAGGAAATAGGTTTAGATTTTTTAGGCGCTAGGCTAGCAACCTGTCACTGTCATACTACCTCTTCTGTTTTCAAACCTAAAATTATGCTAGAAGTGGCTGTTTAGTCATAATCTTGGTTTTGTCGACTTCACGTTTTGTGTGCTCTGCCTACCCCATTAGGGACATAGATCGTTTGTATGTTGAGGTAAAGTGCAGTAAAAAGCAGTAAGTCGATGCTAATTGTCATTATTACGCAATAGACGGTGTTTGCGACTCGGTGTCGGATTTTGATGAAACGTGGCTTCCAGTTAACAAATTGGATGCTTGTTTCCTGTTTTGTAATGAGGGTTTTATGCTTAGGTATTTGCTGGCACCTAGTTTTGCGTTTGCGACGGTCTCAGAGCCGAAATGCAATCGCTTGTTTTGTATGCGAAAGTAACTTCGATGTTTTTTGTTTAGTACAACTGGTATGGTGATAGTTTATGAAGCTCCAGTGGGATTTAAAAGACGAATTGTATGCAGGCGTAGTTGCGAAAAGTAGCTAGTAGTGCCTGAGGCGTAAAAATATAGATGTCAGCAAAAAATTTACATACATACATCACGCCTATATTCCCAAATGGAGTAGACAGAGCACACAAAACGCTAAGTAGATAAACAAAACCACGATTCATGTTTTGTGGCCAATTCCAGTATATTTTTTTAAGTTTTCAGTTGGCAGGTATAATAGTGACAGGTTGCAAGCCTGCCGCCTAAAATATACCTAAACCTATTACCTGGGTCGCCTTTTACGACATCCACGGAAGATATGGAGAGTTGTTATGCCACACGAAACGGATGTTTATATGTGTATTAATAAGTACTAAATTACGAAATACCGCTGCATCATACGCAGTTGCTTTTTGGTATAATGTAAGTGTCCGCCGTAAAACCTACGTGTTGTCGCCTAATTGGAAAGACAATTTAGTTTCTCAACTCCTTTTGCCGACTGTACAAGGTGACGAGCGGCCGGTCGCCCACTAGTGACAATGCTCTAATTAGCTCTACAGGGTGTCCCGAGACTGCTATATGCAGGTAAATTACCTGAAATATCGTAGATAGGGTGTTTTGCTGAAAGGAGACTTTGTTTTGTGAAACCTCAGATAAACTGTATTCAAAGATTATACGAAAATTAAGCTTGGTCTAGGAATCGAACCGAATGAAATGTGAAACAAAACACCCTGTATTTTAAATATACAGGGTGGAAAGCAGTAATAGGCCCTAGAGGGGAACTACTCTAAATCCTCTAGTTAGCTCATTTTACTGAAGGGAAACATTCGTTTATTTTTAAATAGAAACAAAACTGCATTAAAAGATTTTTAAAATTTTGCTTGTCTCAACCGGCAATCGAACCAACTAAAAATTTAAAATAAAACCTCGCTTGTTTATTATACGAATCGGTAGGCTTATTGTTTAGGATGAAATTTAATTTAACCTATTTTATTAGTTGCCTCTTACGACATCCACATAAGAAATTGAGAGCTGTTTTTTTAAAACCACACGGCAAACAAAAAACGACAAATATACTCCTGTAGAATCTACAGTGTAGATGAAACAAGCTTGAAGGTAAGTCACTTATAATTAAAGTATAGAATGTATACTCATTTTGTATAATGTATGCAAGGCCGTGTAACTGAATTACCTGATTATGAATATTATGATAAAATTATTTTCATAGTGTTGTTACTTAATGAGGTTGCTAATATAATTGAATGAGCGGAGGTTTGTTGTAGGCGCCTCTGCAAGGTTGCTTTACGGTAATGATTATTATCGTAAATATAATGTTATTTATATTTATTTGCCGACTGTAAAACCCTGTATAGGATAAACTACGAGTAAACAGTCGATTTTATGTTATTATAATTAAAAGTACAAATAAGTATGTATGTACGTACAGTTACAGTTTAACATACATATGTCGTGCCTATTTTCCCAAATGGGTTGGTGTGGCCGAAGCAAACGTATTGGTAATAGACAAAGCCTTAAACCTTAAACTATTCCACGTTTCGTAGCCACTGTTAACATATTGTTTGGATACCAAGTTAGATAAAGACCGAAAAAAGCGATAAGTTGTAGAACATTATCTGTATATTTTTTTCAAACCTACATACACACAATCACGCCTGTGTTCCCAAATAGGATGAACAGAACACACGAAACGTGGCGTAGGCAAATCCGTGTTCATTTCACGTTTCGTAGCTATTTTGTTTAAATGTGACTTTCACATATTTCAAGCTCCGTAATTCGGTTTCTTTCTGATAGTCCGTCATCATCAACGTCATCAAACTAGCTCCTGTTAAGAGGAAATATGCCGGTCGAGGGAATTGAAAAATAGGTATTTGCTAAATCTATTGCTGTCGCGCCGTGACCTGCTCAGACGACGTCGAGTGCGATAAGAACAACTACAGCTCGGACCGAAAATACCTATAAAAAATATTCAAAAACAACGTTTCGTAGTCCCCTGATTTCTTCTCCAAAACTTAACCGATTAAATATGTTTTTTCAATAAATGTGTAAAAAATGTCATAATTGTGTTTTTATGTTCTTATATTTTAATATAATTGTGTTAAAATTGGTTTCTAAAGGTTTGAACACAACGGAAAAAACTTACCAATTTTTCATGTTTTTGAAGGTTAATATCTCCTTTAATAATTTAATAAAGAAAAAAAGGAAAACATAGGAACATGCTAATATATCATTAGATTGTTGATGTAAAAAATCATTGTTCTACGGGTAATATCCAGCGAGGAATCAGGGGACTACGTTTCCATACAAAATATGACCGCTCCATTTCCTCTTAACCCGGGTTAGCGCAGGATATGGACGGAGGCTGCGCGGGCGCCGGGCGTCGGTCTTCCGTTCGCGAGTTTCCTGCGCCACACCTGTCACCTTCACATTGGCCAGCGAATTTGTCTTACTGCTTCCGAATTACAAGTCATTATATTCAGAGAACAACTTTACTGTGTTCTGTTTGCTAACTGGTTACTGTTAGGTTTTGAGCCTTAAAAATTTAAATATAAATAACTTAGACTTAGACTAATTGTGAAAAGATCCGTTTGGTGTCGGGTGTCGGGTGTCGGGTTTTAAATAACACCTCTCCATTCCTTCCGTGGATTTCGTAAGAAGCGACTAAGGAAATGGGCTTAGGTATGCTTAAGGCGACAGGCTGGCAACTTGTCGCTATTATACTACCTCTTCCATCTGTTTTCAAACCTAAATAATAAAAATAAAAATTATGCTAAAAGTGACTGCGAAGCGTGAACTAGTCATAATCATGGTTTTGTCTATAGGTACGTCACGTTTCATGTGCTCTGCCTACCCAGTTTGGTAACATAGGCGTGATTGTATATATGTATGTAAAATTGGCTTGTCTTTATGCAATCTGTTAAGTTTAAAGAATCACTACACCAAAGAATTTGATTCACACTTTCATCCGCAGGGGTCTAAAAATGCGTCATGCAAGGTATTTTGATATTGAAAAATATGATTTTTTGTCGGGTAACGTGTATTTTCTACCTCATCACCCAGTGATCAATCCCAATAGCAAAACTACGCCTGTGCGTGCGGTGTTTGATGGTGGATATGTTACACTTCATTGGATTTATATTGCCGTGCTCATCGGTACAGTATGTCTCGGCTTTCAGCGGAAAGGGTTTAATGCACATCCTCGAGTTCCGATCTGGTTCGGCTCTTGTTATGCGTCGTCGTGACGGGAAGCCGCGGCAGGATGGGAGTGAAATGTTACGAGCGTGGCCGGTCTGGCGCACACACGCCACTGCCGTTGCTAGCCGAAACTGAACAAGCTAGTCAAAAATAAAAGCATTTGGTGGTATATCTTCTTGCTTAAGAGGGAATTTTATTTTAATTACGGTTTTTCTTAAGGGGAAGGCATATTCATGAATTAAATATAGCCCCAAATTAATTAATTAATAGAAAATCTTGACGTGAACATAACTTCCGTAACTGATTCATCTCGCAGCTAGTCTGTTCTGAAACTGTAACGTATTTAAGATATGTTTCAGAACTATCCTGTAGAACCCTGTAAGTTAGGTTAGTTTTATAAAAAATCTAAAGTTGTAATAGTTTCCCAATAAAAATACATTTGGGAAATCAGTCACTTGCCAAATGTAACAGTTTCCAAAATAACTTTCGCGATACATTAAGTAAACTAAACATTTTTGTACATCTTTTGAAAACCTTACTAGAATAAAATTTCATTTAATTTAGTGAGTCGAGCTGCAACCGAAATCTCGTTTTCCAAATTCGTTTTAAAACAAGATTGCGTAGAAGATAAAGTACAGCCGAAAAAGCGTGAGACTAAATAACCTTAGTCTCTTGTTGACTCTGACTCTTATTTCTAGTTTTTTATACATTATTTGATACTAATTCTAAAGTAATAAATCTGATGAAGTCGTTATAAAAGATAACCTATTATTCTAATCCGATATTTTTACTACTGCAGTGTAAGGGTATTATTGTCGGCCACTGCGGCGACAAACGACAAATGGTGCCGGCGCAATCTGTCGCGGCATCCGATTAGATCGATCGGTTTCTTGCTCACTCTTGCCGTTGTATAACATATCTTTATCAATTACATTGCGGATATTGACAAGCAGTGTCAGAATGTTGCAATTTACGACTTAAACAGAGCTATTTGATATTTTTTAACTTTTAATTTTTCTCTTTTATTATTCTCATATGCTGCGGATATTTCCAATGAATTCAAGGTTTGATTTAATCGTCGAAAGATAAACATTTAGTAACCTAAGTATAGTGAAATTTTATCTGAAAATTTATCCCGTGTCGTGTCTGGTCTAGAATCCCATCAAAAACAAAACTTGTCAAAAAAAACCTAGTCTCGCAACTCAGTTGTTCTGCGGTAAAAAGTTGTGAGATCCACGTAATACCAAGTTGGTATAACATGGTATAAATAAATATATTGAGACTTGGCCATCGCACTAAATAATTGAATTTACATGTGTTTTCAGGCGATTGAATTTACACGTGTTTTCAAGCGATGCCCAAGTCTCGATATATTTATTTATACCATGTTATACCGACTTGGTATTACGTGGATCTCACAACTTTTTACCGCAGAACAACTGAGTTGCGAGACTTGGTTTTTTTGACAAGTATTGTTGTTGATGGGATCTCATTTCTTTTTGTATTTTGTAACCACAAAAATGGAAACCAAATTAGAAAGAAAGAAAGAAAGAAAAATGTTTATTTTTAGGTTCAAACCATCACCATACAAAAGTAACAAAAAATAAATAAATAAAAATCTTACAACTATGACAGTATGTCTTGGTGACGCAAGTGAACCGAAAAATGGGCCTTCGCTCAGCATGAGTTGCTGCATCAGTAAGGTGCAGCAACGCTGGTTTTCAGCGAAGCCCTGAAATGTGCGTAAGCGTCGGAGAAAACCAGACCAGATTACACTTATATGTATAACAATGATCTATGCACTCAGTACAACGCACAACTATCCACCATTGCATTCCCCAAGCTATACATTACATTTAAAATTAAAATTAAAAAAAATAAATAAAACTGAAATGCCAGACGCCAAACAGCCCCGCACACGCACACGTAAGCTCATTTATCTATTATGACATGTATATGTATAAGGACTAGACACCGCATGGACTGACAATATACAATAATGTCTAGCTGGAACTCTTCTAAATAATAAATAATTAAACTTTTTTTTTCCAGATTTTTTAGTTTTTCCTTGATTCATACACCAAACACTACTTATATTCCAAATTTGAAGCTTCTAGGTCTGCTAGAAGTGCCTTAGACGTTTGATGATCGGTGAGTCAGTCAGTGAGTGACAAAATTAAGAAATTTGACCCGTTATAATCATGTTATAATTCTTAAAATACTGGATCAAATTGAATGAAATTTGAAATATACGTGTCTTTATAATGCCTGCATGGTTACTGAAAATTTCAGTCTTCTAGTTTTATCCACAACGAAGTTACAGGTTACAGGGGGTCGAAAATGGTCTGAATTGCTTCGAGCAAAGGATGGCATGGTACGGCCGTGACGCTTTTTTGCTCGACTTGGTGGGGGCACGACCGTGCCCCTAGATAACACCACTCCATTACTTACGTGAATATCGTAAGAGGAAAATAAGAAAATAGAGGCTTACCGTACCGCTTAACTTAAAACTTAAAAGATTTGCTTTTGCTTTGCTTTGTGATGTCGGAATAAATAACACTTCTCGATTCCTTCCTTCGTAAGAGGCAACTAAGGAAATAGGTTTAGGTAGGTTTGTATGTCTGTATGCTTTAGGCGACAGGCTAGTCACTATATTACTACCTCTTCCATCTGTTCTCAGACCTAAAGCTATGCTAGAAGTGACTGCGAAGCCTGAAATAGTAATGAATTTGTCTATGTAACGTTTCGTGTACTCTGCCTACCCCGTTCGGGAATATTGGCGTGATTGTATGTATGTAAGCTTTGTCTCTCAGGTCGTAGGAACCTGCTTCTCGTCCCGCGCACCGGTAATTTAGTTTTTCTAAGTTCGTGCGAGGGCGGAAACGGCAGTCGCGGCGAAAGGAAATGGACCAGTATTTATTGACGCGAGCCTTCTGCCCTTCAATCAACGCAACGGTTTTTACCAGTGCCGACGATTTTTAAAGATGGCCGTCCGCTCTGTCACTGTTTTGTTGGCGATCGCGATGGTAAATAATTGGGTTAAGGCAATGGCGGATATTTTGATGCTTGCGTGCATTACCTGACGGATGAACAGAATCTTTTTTCTGGATCTAGAAATCAATGCCTAAATATACCTACATACATACATACATACAATCACGCCTGTATTCCGAAACGGGGTAGGCAGAGCACACAAAACGCTACATAGGCAAAACGATGACTATCTCAAGTTTTGTAGCCACTTCTAGCATTATATTTTTTAGGTTTGGAGGTGGCTGGTACAATAGTGACAGGTTGCTAGCCTGTCGCCTAAAATATACCTTAACCTATCCTTAGTTGCCTCTTACGACATCCACGGAAGAAATGCAAAGGTGTTATTCTAATCCCGACACCACACGGGAACCTACGCCTAAATATAATACTTGGTAAAGTAAAAGTACCATTTCTCGACGCCTAGCCTCAACGCCCAGTAGATGACACCCATCTGTCACCTGTCTTACTATGACATAAGGTTGCACGTGCCAAGTATTGGGTCAGTGTCGAGCACAGGGGCGTTTACCTCACTAGCTGTTGCTGTTGCGTAGAGTTAATTTATCTAAATCCCACGCAATCACGTACTTTTCCGGGATAAAAAGTAGCCAATGTGTTAATCCTGTGTGTAAGCTAAATGCATACCAAATTAAATCATTGATCCCGTCGTTTGAACGTGAATTGTGACGTGAACGTGAACGTGAGTGTGTGTGAATGTTTGTTACCTCACATTCACACACACTCACAGACTGTCGCATTTATATGTGTGATTTGATGCACATCTTTTTTGAGCTACACATTAAATATTTCAAAGCACACTTGATTGCCAGTGCTAACATTTGAGCTCATAGCCAATGGCTGTTTAGTTGGTTATCCTTTTAAAAAGTTATGGTTTTATACTTATGCTCTCAGCCTACCGTTACTGGCATAATCGTCTTCGTGATAGACGGATGTCCTCAGAAATTCTCTGTCCGTTACTCGGGATGTGATATAGGCCGCAACGGTTTTAATACCGGCTGGAGACATATAATTATGGACGCTTGCTAGTTTTAAACGCACTGGCGGAAGACTAGGCTTTAAGAAACTTTTTTTTTCACGTCCTGTGGTGGCCAGCGCGTTGATGTTTTTTTTTTAATATCTTTAGCACGCTTTGTGAAATGCAACTAAAGTTCCTACTACAATGTAATTAGTAGGTAATTTAGATCGACGAAGGATTAAGAGTTTTGTAGAACACTCTTTAAAGATCAGCAGATAACGCAATAAAAAACTCCACAAATACACATCACGCCTGTATTCCCAAACGGGGTAGGCAGAGCATAAAAAACGCTGCACAGACATAACCTTAACTATTTCATGTTCCGTAGCCACTTCCGGCATAATTTTTAGACATTAAGTTAAGAGGTACAGTCGAGTTCATTAATATATGAGCAAAACTGAGGGTTCAAAAATATCTGTACACCTTTATAACATTGACAATAAGGTGCAAAAGTTTACATATTTGGCATTTGTCTGCTCATATATTTATGAACTCGACTGTACTATAGTGGTAGGTTGCTAGCCCGTCGCCTAAATTATACCACAAATTATTTCCTTAGTCGCTTTTTACAACATCCATACTTCTTCCTCAACATCTCATCTACTTTATTAAAGAAAGTCATATAAACCAAGCGTATGAGCGCAACCGTTTCATCCCTCACGATTTTGCATGACGAAGTTTCTAAGAAACCTAATTGATCGCAATTATACTGGCGTGGTGACTTACATCAGCACACGCTAGCAACTCATTGACACCGCGCGAACGCGTAAAAAATACCCGTTCCACTCGCCTCGTGCCGATAGGCCATTCATAAAGTCGATACTGAATGGTACCACAGGAAACGGCTTCTCTAGACCGAGTCAAATTGCATGCGGCCTTTGCTTACGTCACCCCGTGGTTTGGGAGAAATGCTTAAGAGCTGGCCACGGCAGAGGGACAGAAGAGCTAATCGTGAACTTACTAGTTAGTTGTTGAGTGGTCCGAAATGTGAACTAGTCGAGGACTTGGCGATGTGACGTTTCATGCGCTTTGCCTGTCGTTTGGAAATACAGGCGTGATGTTTGTGTTTTGTGAATTTTGATTTTTGGGAGCCTAATTACGATTCGAGATGGCGGGCGAAAATTTTTCAAATGGGGTACGCGTAGAACATAAAACAAGAGTGTGACATAGACAGCTGGCTGTTTCACGATTCATAGCGTTAGCAAAATTTAAGTTTTGAAAACAGAAACGGAAGCATACCTAAACCTGTTTCCTTAGTCGCTTCTTACTACATCTATTTTTTATGAATTCAACCGTACTAAAATTTTACTATTTGTTATGCTATTTACTTGTGCTTATTATCTGCATTTGTGTCGAATATGTGATGTAGAAGATGTACATATATTACTTATTTTTTCTTTCTTCTGAATTAAATATATCACAGAAATTTATACACCACAGTGTTCCTAACATCATTTTATGATAAGTACGATCGAGCCAGTCAATTTCTGACCTACAGCACAACTTTGTCACAATAAACGCAATAAAGTTATTCTTCGTAGAGCAACGCAATGTCACTATCACGCTAAATGTAAATAGGTTCCATGGTGGGTCTGGAATCAATTGTTTTAAGTGTTAAATTCTATCTGTCTCAGTGTAGCCTCACCTCAACATTCCGTCGTCGTCGCCCGCAACCGCAGCCGTTTGTTTTTGCCGGTAACCTCAAATATACGTGCCTAAATAAGAGACGTGACGCGCCCGCTTCGCTGCCTTTCAATATGTTATGACGTGGTTTCGAATTGTTTTTATTATAATCAAAGTTTCGGTTGGCTACAGAGGTTGTATGTAAGTGGGTTTGTAAGTTCGAGTATGGCAGAAAATCGTTCCGATTGGCTTAACTGCAGGGAAGGATAAGAAAGTGAGAAGGCGGAAGCCTCATGTTACATTGTCAACACCATGGTTATTTCACGCTTCATCTACTAGCTTAGTTTTAAGTTTATACATAGGTGGAGGAGGTATAACAGTGACAATTAAGTTGCTAGCCATCGCCTGAAGCACGCCTAAACGGAAAAATGAAGAGGTGTTGTTTCAAATCCGACACCACACGGAATAAAAACCTTTCTCGATTTTAACCTCGCTATTTTTGCTTTAGCGTTTTCGCATAACTTATTTTGTCATTAACCTTTCATCATTCCTTTCGTCATTATAGTTTCACATTTCAGTATCTTAAAAATGAACAGATTCAATTCAAATCCGGCTAAAAACATCACAAACAAACTTAGCTTCCGAGTGAAAATGCAACGAAATCGGTCATTTCTTTTGATGCCACAGACAACACAGACATACATTAACATCAAACATACCACCCCTCTTTTTGCGTCGGGGGTTAAAAACGCAAGAGCAGCCCTCACAGCTATTTGCCCAGGCGCAGCCCTCCGCCGATCCCCGCACACCATTGCCAAAGCTTTTAACGCCATTCCCCACTGATTATTTGTGAATACGGACGCATTCCAACCGTCCGAGATACGTTAATTTTCCCACAGACGTGACCTATTGAACCGGATGCACGCCCGTGACCGGAAGTCCCCCTTTCATCTCAAAATGGCCGCGACGAATCTTAAAGAGCCGAGGAATTTTTCTACGCGGCTGCCCACTGGATATTTTGTCAAACCCCGGTGCTATCACGAAGCGAACTTTTTTGGTTGCACTCCGGTTTTTTCACGCTCAGGATGTTCACGAATCGCGGATGCGAGAATCTTTTTACGCCACTTAACTGTTACGAAAATAGTCGGCTGGCGGCGTTGCGCCTTTTTTGAATACGCTCTTGCAGTATATTTTAGCATAGTTTTTACATTACTCTGGCGGCTTAGGTCTTCGTGCTGTGGCCGCAGCGCAGTTTCGACAACATGGTTTACGTTTTGTGTGTTAGCGACTATTTTTTGCAAATAATCTATTTCTCTACGATCAAACAATGTTTGAGATGACAAGTCAAACCTTAAGGAGCCGGTAATGCTTTAAAATATATTTTTCTCACTTTATTTTATAAAAAAGGCATAACATTTTTCAGTTGGGTAGATTTTGTCTTCAAGAAAGTCAAATAATAGATACGAATTACCAGTGCTTTAATTTGTTTGGGTACATTGTCACTTCTCTCAGCCTATCTTGATCTTTTTTTGACGTTTGTGCCGTTCATTTGTAGTTAGTAATATATTTTGAAAAAAATTACGTAATTATAACTATCATGAAAAATAAATCCTGCCTGATACCTAGAGCGGCGAATGGACTCGTAATTTGTATGTGAAAAATAGGATTTTATCCAATTTGTAGAGAGCGCCTTTTTTTCAACTTAAGAAAAAACAGACATGAATAACTCTTTATAAAATGGTGCTTCTGCAAGAGCCATCTGTCTCTGTACTCTCCTTACCTACCCATCTGTATTGATTTGTCTTTAACAGTAAAGAGTTTTTACTTAGTTACTTAACTATTACAAAAAGCTATCGTAACCTGTAATCACACTCATAGTGAAACAAAACGCACAAACTCACGTTCCACATCGAGATACCTCGACCCTTTTCGAACCAGTTCGTCTCCCATTCCCAGGACTACAATTCACTTCACCCTCTTCTTCCCCAGGCAAGCTGTACGCGGTGTTGGGCAAACGCGGAGGCCGGGTCGTCGGCAGCGACCTGCAGACCGGGTCGGCGTCGTTCAGGGTCCAGGCGCTGCTGCCAGTGGCTGAGAGCTTCCGATTCGCCCTGGAGCTGCGCACCAACACCTCTGGGTTAGCTGCGCCGCAGCTGCTCTTCAGTCATTGGGAGGTAAGGTTTAGGGCAGCCCAGACGACAGACTTTTTGTGCGGTCTGCGTGGATTGTATGCATTGTGCGCCGGACTTATTCGTGTGCGTTTCTGCATATCGTCAGTGGAAAGGAAAAAACGCTAAAGCGCCATATAGATACTTGGCGCTTTAGCGTTTTTTCTTTTCCACTGACGATATCATTCCATAGGTTCTATTTTCACAGACTAAAAAGTCCGTCGCGTATAGTCTGTCGTCAGCGCAGGGCCTTAAGTGTACAAAATAACAAATAACACGTCGTACAGAAAAAAATTGAAGCAAAATGGTAAAGTACAAAGGCGGACTTATCCTTTATCTTTGACGTCGACTGTACCTAATTAGCTAACTTACGACAACTTGACTAAGTAAATCAATACTTGCTGCTGTCTTTTTTTTAGTAAACAAAACGAGTTGGTCACACGCATACCTATGCATTACTTTTACTCCAGGTATTTATCTGTAACATGGAAAACTTTATTCTCAACAAAAAATTACCCGCTTTTACCAAGCGCTTGACAAACGCTTTTTACGTTACAACATTAGATTAACTCTAATAGTAACGTGCTAAGGCCTTAAAAAGTTTTGTAAATACTCGCCAAACTACTGAACATGTTTTTTTTTTAATTTCCAGGTTATAGAAATAGACCCATTCTGGCGGCCGCGCACCGAAGAAGAATACCTACAGTGGGGTGAGAAATGGGACGGCGTGAACCGCGCTAAAGCTTACATGGACTCGGTGCGGGCAAGGAAAGGACTGGCCACCGACAAGCATCTAGTGCAGCACGCGGAGAAACAGCGGACGCTTCACAAGAAAAAATAGAACCCAATGTTTAGTTACCTTACCTTAGCATGAAGTACGGAGACGATCCGCTAGATGGCGTTGTTGTCAATGAGAAGTTTTACAACGATTTTGTACAGGTTGATTGTATGAATCCGTATGCATTTTTACAGTTTTGTTAAGTAAATTTATGAATTATTAAATTCTATTTTGCTGCATCTGTATACAGAGGTTTTGTTTTTATTACTTAAACGTAAAAATTATTACGTATTTGTAGGTTAATATACTGTTCTTTTTTATAGTAATGGTGGACTTTGACTCAACGAACATGTAATTGTCATCAATGATAATATCGAAGTTACAGAATTCCCATTTAAAGTTAGTGTCGTAGCTACATTACAGCTCACATACGATGTGGTTAAATGATACGCTTTAGTGGTCGAAATCGTAACTAACGGAAACTGAATCCACACTTAATATTCATTGTAGAAAGCAGTCTTGATTTCGAAGTTAAGGGAAAATTACCACTGATAAATGTCAAAGGTTGGGTTGAATTAAGACAATTATTTCTAACCTTCAGATTTTTGTCGATGTTCGCTTCAATGTTTATCTTACTCTCTGGGGATAGCTCAATGTCCTTTCAATGAAACTATGTAAATGTAGAAATATTATTGTTTACAGTTGACAGCTTTTTCATTTTCATTGTTATGATTATGATCTTGTTTCCAGTTTAGGAACATACGCCGTCGAGTCGCTGACACGAATCTAATGCGTATTTTGTTATAGTTGTAATTAAGTACGTGATTAATGAAAATATATTTATTTACTTACTAGTAAATTAATCAGTTGTTTTTTTTACCTTTAGTGGTATTGTTTTGTAAGCAAGTATAATTTTACTGAGTTTTGGATACCAAACCAAAAAAATACTGCATTTAACTTAAACTGTCGTGAAACTCACTCATAAAACGGATCTACTCGTTTTTATGGCCAACTCATGACCCATTATCTGGAGCTACGAACCACGGCGCCGGATATGCGCGTCTATTAAATGTCGATATAAAAGCGTGAGTAGATCAGTTTTATTTCTTTACACGTTCGTTTCGAATTGTGTTAAGCACCACAATTCCGAAGAAAAAACAAAAACATACCTAAAAATTTGACGCGGATCCGCCATACGGCATACAGAAGGTTAATGCAGTACCATGCAGGTTAATGTACTTCAAAGTCATTCAACAGAATAAGAAAGATATTAATAACGATGCCTTTTTAAAAGCTGGTCTCTGCACTAATTTTGTAAAAAGAAAATACTTGTACTACGGATATTTTATCATCAAAATAAAACCCTTTCGCACGGGTCCTAAGCTTAGCCTTTGTTTTAATAGCTGTGCTATGGCATATACTACAAGCAACAGTCACACACGTATTTTTCTAGCTATTAGCCATCCTTGATTTATTTTGCTTCAGTTCCGTCTAGGAGTAGGTATGTGAGGTAGGTTACAGAAATTAAACTTTATAGGACGAGGGAAATAAAACATTATCTTATTCAATAAACTCATTTATCTATTATTTACAATAAACAAACAACAAACGAATCACAACTCCAAACAAACAAAATATACAAAAAATACCGTTGAACATACAACCACGTTAACAATTCCTACGCTGTAGAAATAAATTAACAAATTAAAACATTTGCAACACTATAAGTTAATACATTGCACTATTCTACGGCTTCAGTGGAATGTAACGAACAAATTAAAAACTGCATATAAAACTATAGTATGTGGATCATTCCTTCCAAAAACAATACTTAGCTTGCCTTACATAATTTATAAACATTCACTGTCAAAATTTCGAAAATATAAAAAATATAAATAATATTGTTCTCATAAAATATATATATCCCACTGAAACCTGATTAGACGCATCATAAAAAAAAGATAACCACATCGTATATACCTACAACCTAGCTATTGTACAAACCTCACTAAACTACTATTTGATATTTCCACTAGTCTAGTTTTGTCTTTGGCAATATTAATGATTCCCCATCATGACTCGTTATGGGAGGAATAGAAGCAACCTTAAATAACATGAATCAACAATAGTAAGTATACCGCTTGGGTCGCTTGAATAATTGAGAAAAAATTTCACGCATCAAAAAGAAAACTCAACGAACCAAATAATGTTTTAAGCAGAAATTTATAATTTTTTACTCAAATTAACTATTTTTAAGAACTGTACAGTAAATCGTCTTTTCCCCTCATCTGTCATTGTCAATTATTTGCATATAGAAAGAGAAAAACACTAGTGTTAGATTCTAGCGACCCACGCCGGCATTACATTGCCATACTTGTCCAAAGGCCGTGGCCAACTTTGGACATGAACTTAGCATAACCTAGCCGTATTTGCCAAATGTTTGCCGCAACATCTCTGTTATTTAGGCGATGTTAGCACAGCACTTCATTAGGCCGCGTTTGGCAAATGTTTGCCAAATACAGCCCAATGAACCCACCTAAAAGTGAACAAGTAGCACGAATATTTCTCAAATATGGCCAGTAAATGCTAGTAAGAGGGATCTACTGTATATGCTGTAAGTTGCTGAGCCCAGTGCAGTAGGTAACTGTCAAATGTTTGCACAAACTTTGGCACTGCGGTAACCTAGTACAACAAAATTAGGCCATTCACACGTAACAAGTGATTTACATGAGCGA
Source organism: Adoxophyes honmai (assembly GCA_005406045.1). Taxonomy (NCBI): domain Eukaryota; kingdom Metazoa; phylum Arthropoda; class Insecta; order Lepidoptera; family Tortricidae; genus Adoxophyes; species Adoxophyes honmai. The sequence goes on along the minus strand of BHDV01005901.1, from coordinate 42,160 downwards.
AATACTTATTGGATACATCATTATACAAAATCAACAATTAATGTTTACTAATATACACAAATACATCAAGTATTACTAGAAGAAAGCACTTGATTATAGTGAAACTAAATGATTAAATAACATTGTTCGATCCACAACTATTGCGAAGGGCGAATAGGTAAGTTTATACCTACGTACATGACATGTTGTTTAAGAAATAAAATTTGAATAAATTATGTACAAAACGTTTGATAACAATAAACCCGTTACTTTGAAATGCGCTACAAAGCTTAAGTGACACTGGTAAGTTAACATTTTCTCTTAAGTCTTCGATTTATTTTCAAAAAGTTTTTATCTTAACATTCCCAACAGAGTGCAAGCCGTTGGCTTGGAAACTAAGTACACGATTGTTCCACCAGATTGCACCATGAGCTTCTGTTTTGTCGAAGACTAGAATATAAAATCATTTATCATTACACAATAAAGTATTTAATTTTAAACAAAGTCTAATTATACAGGAGATAACATTTTACTAAAAAACTATGGTAAAACCGTCGAAAATTACTTTACGAAACGCTTCAAATGCCTATGAAACCTTAAAATAAGGCGTGTACTTGCAAATACTGCACTATTTCACGTTAAATCAACAGGACTGAATAAATAAGTCGTAAAATTCATCATGAGGTTGGCAAGAGACGTCTTACACACTTACTTAATAATATGTTCGCGGTATTGTTGATTAGAGATTAAAATGGCTACTTCCCAAATTCATTGGTGAGACCGATTTTATTGGAAATGTGACTTGTATGAGAAGGAATTGCGTTCTGCACTCTTGTTTCCAGGATCGCGGAATGTCATCGTATTAACCTTACCTAATATTACTAGCACCACCATCCTTTTGACACTATCACATTCACAATTACGTAAAAACATGTATAAATGCTTTATGTACTGTGACCACTACACACTACCGATCTTGGTACTTTAAAACGGTTTCCAATTTTGCCGAGTACTTAACTTTTATTCAACAACTATCCTCAAATTAAGCAAGTGCTAAGATTAGAGTTTGTTTGGTCACAGTAGTAACAATAATCCAATTGTGACTATGACGATATCCCTAACACCGTTTACCCTTAGCCTAGCTATTGTGTTTGACACAAATATGACATACACGATGTCTTGCAGACATTCCGAACTGGTAACATCCAATCTACAGCTGTATACATGAATTATCAATATTCGTTATCAAATACGCTAAAAGGTTATTCTAAAACTTGATTTTAAGTGAAACATTAATCCATTTAACTCATGCACTCGTCAACAACAAATAATTGTGCACGCGTAAGAAAACGCACATGATTTTGAAATTGAACCTATAAGCGATGGATGAACGAACGTAATTGAGCCGAATCTGTATTGGATGTTAGTCTGCTTGCTTATTAAAAGTAAAAACTGCACCGGGCAGTCCTTGATCTGAACCGTCATCGCGTTTTAAACCTAACGTTGAACATAAGCGTAAATACGACGTAAATCAATCAGTCTAATCCGTCGAACCCATGGGTATATAACGTAACGCCAAGCATACGGTATGTTCGTTCAAGTAGTGGTCACTCGCAGCCGCCTGATGGTTGGCGTCGTCTCTCCGCATACGTGGGGTGTTCGTGTTACTTGAGCGAACGTGCCGTACCTTTACCGAGTGTTCCCTGGTACTGGCCGTCCACCGCCGAGCGAGTCTGTGCGCTAACTGAACACGGTCTCGTTGGGGACGTCACTCATCGCACTGCCCTGCGCCACGTCAGTCAGTATCACGCCCGATAGCGCTTCGAGGGATTGACGCACCTGAAACATAAACAGTTTGTTGTATTAGGTCCTTACCTATGAAATTGGCGTTTTTTCTTTCGTGATTCTAACCATCGCAACTTCCATAACATATAAGATATATTACGTACTCATTATTACAAAAGATTTTGCTTTCGTCGCGCAAATTTTGACTGTCATAAATCCAAAGAATTGTATCAATAAGCCTACAAAAAAATAAATTGAAAATCAAGTTTTTTTATGCTTCCGGAATTATGTATGTAATTGGTTGCAACAACTATTTGATCCATTTTTTTATTAAAATTGATTCTCGTAGTTAGTTTATAAGTGTCTTTACACACGGACATAAGTTTTATAACGCTATCATTTCTGGTTGCTAAATAATTGTAAAAACACAAAACGCAAATGTCATGAAAATCTTCATACAAAACGCCAATTTCATAGGTAAGGATCCAATATTTCACAGCTGCATAAGTAAGTAATTTAAGATACATGTAGTAGGGGGTAGATATACTATACCTATCTGGGCTATTTTACAAAAAAAAACCCTGTTTGTTTCAAATTGAATAATAATTAGTTTTTCATGGACGCTTTCAATAGATTGAAGAAAAAAAGTCCCGGATTTTTCACACAAAGTTGTTTTTCTCGTTTCTAAATCTCACTTCCCTATCTATTTTTTAAAGAATGTTACCTTAGTCAGTAGCAACAGGTTGGTGGTGAGAAACGCGTGCAGTTCCGAGGCGGCGCGACCGTGCAGCCTCGCGCGCACTCGCACCAACTCTCCATACAGCTGTTCACCCGAAAGTTCTGACCACTCGTCCTGAAAATGACATGTTGACGTCAGTAAACCTCGATACATTTAAGGCAACTATGTTATGCCGCATGGAGCCAAATCCGGAAGTCGAACACAAGAGATACATATAGCGCGCTGCCGTCGGGTGTTGATCTATGCTAGAGACCTTTAGGTACTTAAAAGCTGGTAAACATGTCTTTTTATTGGAATACAGTCTAAAAATGAAAATCGTTACAATATACAATTCAATTATGAAAGTAAATGATTTTTTCATACCTAAATTGTAAAATGTCAAGATTGTTTACCATCTTTTAAGTACCTAAAGGTCTCTAGTATAGCACCAGGCCCCACGCACCTGGTGCGGCAGGCGATGCAGGCGATAGGCGAGCACGGCGGCGCAGCAGGCGAGCGCCAGCAGCAGCAGCAGCAGCAGCGCGCGGCCCCAGCGCGCCGCCCGCCGTGGTCGCGCCGCTCCCGTCAGCAGCGCCGGCTGGATCACCGCTGCTCCCGCTGCAGATAAACCAACTTATAAGAATGCAACTTAAGTTACTACAAGCACAACCATATGTTGCAAAAGTTATAGACTTTTAAGGGATGAAAAAGTCTACTACTTTGTCTGGTCAGGGAAAAAAGTACAGTTAAAACATTGACAACTCTAAATCAGGTATATCTAAAGTGACGTGGAGCCAGGTATACCTAAAGTGTCGTGGAGCCAGGTATACCCAAAATGCCGTGAAACCAAATATCCCTAAAGTGATGTAGAACCGGGTAGGTATACCCAGTAGCGTAGCTAGGGGGGGGCGGCGGGGGCGGTCCGCCCCGGGTGTCACCCTCCTAGGGGTGACACCCGGCTGTGAACTTTAGTAGTCAATGAAAAATTATAAAAGGTAAAAAAAGTCATTTTTTATTTTCACCTGCCTTTTACAATATCCGCCCCGGGTGTCACCCATGCTAGCTACGCCACTGGGTATACCTGCGGTGATGTGGAACTAAGTAGGTATCTGTGGTGACATGGAACCAGGTTTACCTGCAGTGATGATGGCATCGGGCTCGCGTCGCGGCGGCGGCGCGGGCGCGTCATGCGCGTCGCCACCGGCGCTACTGCTATCCTCCTCGGGAGAGTACTCCGACGCGTCTAGTTCCACCTCCGACGCTCGCAAGTCCTACAAGAACAGGGAGAATGTAACAGGTGGACCACAAATATAAGTTACATCGGCAATCATCAGCCGCGCTGACGAGCAGACAAATACCGAATGAAATCGAATGTATGTATAACCAATTCAACAAAAAAAAATAACTTTAAGCATTAGGTAGAATGCGCAATAACTGACGAAATCTTTCTATCTCGCTCATCTTGCCAGGCAAAATGGGGGGTGCCGGAGTTGCTGGCGTCGCGCGCATTATATGTATTACTCAATGGCCGTTAAGGATTATTAGAATTACTGTAAATTTGCTCTCAAACTCTTATGATTTGTGGTTATAGGAATTAGTGACAAGTTTAGTCTCAAACTTTTATGTGTAAATACACACACAATCAGAAAAACCTTCCTATAGTTTATTCAGATCCCAATCTCACCAGTGACAAATCCATTCTCATCTCATTCTCACCATTTCTACAGTCCGCACAGAACCACCATTCAGATCTATCCCAATCTTTATTTACCTGTGGTTTTGGCACGGCCAGTTCAGGTCCCCTTGCCGCCTTCCACACATGCGTCATCAGCTTGTACGTGGAGTCCCGCGAGAGGAGGGACCCGAACACGTGCCGCTCGTCGCGCGTGCACACGCCGACCGCATTCGGGATTATTCGGGCGACCTTCTCTTTCGTGATTCGGAGGACCGATGTTGTTGGTATTAAGAGCTGGAAGGACAAAGATGTGGGGTTGTAATAGTTTCCGGCGAGTTCGTGATAAAACATCTTTTGTCCTCAATTATAATGAAATGTAGTATTAGGCGTTATAAGTTTAACATTCGTTGTATCGTTGTTTATTACCAGTACATGGTTTGAATGAAAGTTTTTCTTTTAATGTTAGTTGGTAAAATCCACCAGTACAATTATTGTCTCATGACATTTTAATACACTTTAGTTAGACATCCGGGTTGGCAACGCATCTGTTTTCTTTGTGCCATTACTAATGCCTATAGCAGATTACAACCCCCTTGCATGTGTGTCAAGGTGTAAAAAATACATTGCAACGGTTAAATTATTCAGCAGGCAACTTTGAACGTGAAACTCACTGATAATGAAAAAAACTTATAACTCGCATCTTAAATTGAATTTACCTTTGATTGATTTCAGTTGCGCAGACAGAGCGATAGTGCATCCGTCGCGGCGCTTAGTTGAAGCTAAGGACTAGCCTAAAACATGTCGAGCTAAACTCGACTTAAGATGGAATTATCCGTAGGCAAATTACATTATTACACTTTAATTTCATGTATCAGCGAAATCTAACGCCCAGAACTTTCCATTCGCCTGTATTAATTCTTCGAAATGTCTACGAAATAGTACCTATTTGTGCAAACATAATCTAATTGTAAAAACCTACACGTGAGCTGACCAATGACCAAAATCGGATTACTCAGTACCCCGATGACCCACTTAGGGCAAGTTAAAAAGCAATATAAGCACGTTTCGCGCGTCAATGCACTTACAAGGCTTTCGGTTTGTATTTGTGTGTTTTAGAAATGAGTATCTTTTAGCTAGCTAGACGATATTTTACCCGTTTTGTAGTGACCTGAATTAAAAGCTGAATAGTTTTCGTGTTATTTGAAAGAGTTATGTAGCTACGGAATTTGTTGCTAAGAGCAACAACGCAAATTCAGTTGGAATTCCCTTTTTATAAACTTAAGAATAAAATCAAGTAATCACTGATAATTTGTGTTTGTTAATTAAAATAAATCCAATCAAATTGATAATTAATTTGTTACGCCTTAATAGTAAATATGCACGACGAAGCGCTACTAACTCATAAATATTTACTTCTAAAATAATCAACCTCGGGCTGCGGAAATTTTTCAACACATAATATCGAGTGTGTGCGTAAACACGTTGAATATATATAACATAGCTATATATCAATTTAGGAGACGCATAAAATGAAAGGCCGCGCAGTCGCAAGCCACAAGCGTTGACAACGCCTTGATAGCTTCGGCCAGACTATATCAACTAATCAACACTCATTATTTACCACTAGTCCGTTTCATTTTTAAGAAGTATTCTAATTTTTATTATTTTAACAGCATCTAAACGACTTTTTTAGTGCTGTTACACATTAATACGAGTATGTTCTTGGTTCCAAGACAGAATGGTTTATACTACCTGAAAATTTTCTTTTTCGTTAATTAAAAACGGTTAAGCAGTTGCCTAAATAATGTTTTTTTAATTGTTCTTTCTTTTTTTGACCACCATGACTACCACGAGACAAACGGTTTCACCATTTGCGGTAACGCCTAGATTTGGTTGTTAAAAAGTCTGTTATCCTGAATGGACCATAGTAAGGTCAAATCGCTGGTCTCCCACAACTCGTACCGCACCAACCTTGGTCACATATCCGAACACGTTGGAGTAGAAAGCGAAGTAGTTCTTCGTGATGTAGAGGTGGCCTTGCAGCAAGAGATCGCCGACCAGCGCGCACGAGTAGTCTGAAATGATAAAGCAGATATTTCAATGGAATGCACCCGGGTTTCCTTGTGCAAGAGGAAACAAAGTCTGGACTCTGGGTTCATTGCGTTAAGGAAACAAAATGGATTGGATTCGTTGTGTTGAATTGATGTAGGTAATGAGAATGATACAAAATTGTGAATTGCTAATAGAATTTTGTTATTTTCCCGTGTGGTGCCGGGTGAGAATAGCACCTCCCCCTTTCTTCCCGTGGGTGTCGTAAGAGTCGACTCTGGGAAAGGGTTAGTGTATTGTGGGCGATGGGCTAGCAACCTGTCACTGCAATATCACGTTTAACCACCTGTTTACCCTGAAATTGCTAAACGTGGCACTGGATTTTTGGATTCATGTGTTCTGCCTACCCCTCTTGGGAATACAGGCGTGAGAATATGTATGTATGTATTTTGTTATAAAGCGACGATGTGACGAAGTGATGCAGCCGCTGCACGACTGCACGGGTTCCAAACTGTGACAGCACAGCTATCTCTCGACGCATGTGGCCAAATACTGTCCTTTACGCTACAGATGTAGTGAGAAACTATTTTCCTTCGTAATTTTTCGGAAAAGTTCGTATTTATCGTACTCTCTCAAATAGCTTCAGTACCCATCTTAAAGCCGTAGGGGTAAGTCGCATCAGCAGACCAATATATATATAGAGTGGATAATACGCAATCCAAATATTCGCTATAGTATCAATATTTTCAAATTACTTATAAAAACGTTGTATAGCCATGCTAAAACCTCGAAAACGGTTAAAAAAAACCATTCCAAGAAAATTATATTTAATATTAACCTGTATCATATCGGAAAATAACATATTCAAAAATAGCAACAACTCAGAGTATTCTAGCAAAGTTTTATTTTGTTGTCCTTTTAATTAATGTTTTAAAGTGGAGATAATGCTTGGTTTACTAGTGACAATAAAACTGAGTTGATATTTTCAAAGTTACAGGAAGTGGTTGTAACATCTCTATATTATACACTCACATTATTCATTTTGACATTTGACACTAAACAATAAAGTTCCATATTAATGGATATGAGAATGTCACTGATTTACATTGAGGATAGAACCTATAGAGTACTAATGTCATCTTGGTTGTTCGGAAATTATTCCGCAAAACAATTGAAGACCTCGCTGTGCTCTTATTGGCCGGCCCAAGATCGCGCTTCACATTAGTGTTGGGCAAGTTTACAAATGTATCGATAATATCGATATCGACAATAGTCTATTTTTACGAAACCGACGAGCATGCATGAGGAGATAAATTAATGTAGATGAAGCAACAGTAACAGGAAGGATACTTTCTGGTGGGGTAACGGCGAGATGGTGTCGTACGGAATTCAAACTCGAACCAAAAAAATGTACGAGAAATGTACGAAATTGTGCGCTAGTTTAAAAAAATGTACTAAACGCACTTACATACAAGAAAACAATAATCAATCATACTTTCTGCTTCCTAGCGGGGACAGATTGATTGTTGTTTTCTCGTAAGTGCGTGTAGTAATTTTTTTTAAACTAACGTACAATTTCGTACATTTATCATAATTTTTTTTGGTGTAAGTTTCAATTCAGTACGACACTATGTCCCCGAGAGACAGTATGACACAAATATTTGTCTAATTTTTTTTCCATAATCTAACTTACTACTAATTAGAATGATATATTTTTAACCCTGTCATCATCCCTATTGGGGTTATTTTTAAACGTATTCTTCTTTCAATACGAATTTGAGATTTAGATTTAGTCTAATAATGTATTAGTCTAAATTACTTACTGGCACCATTATTAACTAGTTTTGATTTATTACCATACAATACAACCCATACCTTTCGATCAAGAATATGTATTTTAATTGATGTACTTCAAAGAATATTTAAGCCAAAGATACATTAGGAGACAAATGTTGCACGACATTTGTTGTGCGACATGTTGCGCTACATCGCTCGACATGTCGCGCAACAAATGTCGTGCAACATTTGTCGCCTAATGTATCCTTGGCTTTATTTAATTCGGCACCGTAAAATATGTAATACTTACATATAAATATCGATACATCATTTGATTATTAACAGCACAACTCTAGTATTGACAGAATGAGATGAAGTAATGGGATGACACCTAGGTGAAAGTGAGATGCACAATTATGTGTCATTTTGAATGACCAGTTAACTTGAGCTGCGCTAAAATGAATATAAATTGAAAAATGCATGTTTACTGTTAATTACCGATGAAATTTAGCATCGTCTGTTTTCAAATTGGAACTTTTGCTGTTTTTACCACACCACCGAATAGAACAGTACGTAATTACGCAAGTATATTAATTTATATCGAATAACTTGAGGAGTTGCACGCAGATCTGTTGTTGGCTATCTACTGTTTCTGTGACAGTGACAGTACACGTTAGTATATTGAAATCAACAAACTATTTGCGGACCGGTGTTGTGAACATTGTTTCTCTATAGGTTCTATCCTCTATGCTGATTTAATACGATCATTCATTGACAGTTCGGATGTCATCGTATTCCAATAAAGATCCGAGTTTTCCCGAAGGAAAATAGTTTCTCACTACATCTGTACTTCGGTCACCGTAAGCAGCATGTAGCGAACGACTGAATGTAATTGCCGCTTTAGCGTCAAAGTATTTTGAGTATAATCGATGAGAGACTTCATGTTAAGGTCACACATGTTTTCGAGTTATTAGGATTTTTCAATTTTATGTGTAAAATTCCATTTATGTGGTTTCACGACAACCCTAGGGGGTGATAATAAAATGATGAATGATGAAATGATGGTGGTAGAAATAAAGAGTTTCTTGTTTTTATGAAGGTATCAGCAAAGCGCGTTAGTTATTTTCCCTATAAGCAAAAACCACTTCACATACAAACCTAAAAAGATAACCATGTTTTTGCGGTGATAAACAAAAAACGATATTAAAATGACGGAAATCTACATCATAATCAATCTCATTATCTAATTATTATCAAAAAACGTGAACACTTGAGATTTTAGCTGGAAAATTGATGTTGATAATAACAACGTATTTTTAATGCGTATTCATAGTCGTAATTTAAACAATCTACATGCCTGTAAGTACAGCCCCTATACCTTATCGGTTTATGTAGTTAAAACAATGTAAACAATCTTGACGTGTCTTTTTATTTAAACGTACACTTTATAAATCGAAATCTTTACATTTTACAATTTAGGTATGACAAAATCATTTACTTTCATAATTGAATTGTCTAGTGTAACGATTTACATTTTTAGACTGTGTATTTCAACAAAAAGACATGTCAAGATTGTTTATATCGTTTTAACTACCTAAACCGATAAGGTATAGCACTAATATTCAATACAATAAGGCTGTATACATTTCTGATACGACTCTATTACTTGCGGCAGTAGCACGTGTCAGATATTTAGGCGCACTTCTACGCAGCAGATACTAATGATGGTAACTGTTCATTAATCCAACTCTACATACACCTATTATTAATTGCATGAATTGTCTCATTAAAGCTCAGTAACTACGTCTGTTATTATGGGGAAAATGAGACAGCTAGGTATCAAGTAACAGCAGGTAAAGAGGAACAGAACCAGTAGTAAAACAGGAGATTGGGATTTGTATGACGAATAGGCGCAGCGCAGACGACATTGTTTTGTGCGATCGAGTCTGTGGAGCAATAAATTCTCTGAATGGCGCGCTGACAGTTTCCAGGAATTTCCATTCAGAGTTTCGTGCGCCATAAAGTCACACACGTGGAGTTTGAGTAAGTAGTTGGAGTGACGTCGGTAGTATTTCTTCATTCTTTAAGAAAAAAGTGAAAAAATAAAAAAGGTACCTATACTCAGTAAGTCAGTTTTGGCCTCGTCTGTTCTTGCCATCAGTGCGTCTAGCATTTGAATTAGACTGACAGTTGCCGATGGCAGTAGGAGTTCTACCACTCGACGATAGGCGGCGCTAAGGGTCTATAGTGTCTATACCGTCGTTTCTTAACTTCGGGTCGCGACCCAAATTTGGTTCGCGGGCCATATCGAGATGGGTCGCAGGCCCCGCCGGACCTTTTGAAAAACCAACCGCAATCAATGCGTTTCATTTGTTTTTTTATTTTTAGTCGGGTCGCGGGCTACTAATATTTTTGAATTGTGGGTCGCCAAGTAAAAAGGTTAAGAACTGGTCTATACAATACTATAAAATTAAGAAGCACTTACAATTGAGCACTCGCTCCTCCGGCCCGACCTGCGGGAAGTGTCTCTGGAACTTTTTCTGGCGAGACTTGCTGGGTTGCTTGCCGTCTGTGGTCTCCACGGCATTTTGGGGAGCCCGTACCGACGGGGCCGAGCCTGAGAGAGGTTTCACTGCGTGCCTGTGGACAACGGAAAATGTTTGTCAATACAAAATGTAGCTCTCGAATCTGTTAATAATGTACTTAAAAATATTTTTCTCGTCAAAAACTCTTTTTGCTCCACGGAATAAATGAACGTTAGCAATTTGACCTTCTTAGTGTTACAAGATTTTTAGTAAAAACTTCGTGCTGCGATTTTTTGGTGTTTAGAACCGATAGATTACTTTAAGCTTCTATTTCAGTGAATTATATCAATTACCATACGGGGATCTGTAACAGTATTCCTAGAAACTGTTTGCGCTTCTTCAAGGCTTAATTGGACAACCTATTGCTAAACTGGTGAATTACACTTTGACCTCATAGTATCACATAGTTCAGATGAAATGAAATCTAAAACATCAATATATTTTTATAGACTTTGACGAAGTTAGTCATGTGGGGTGAAAACAATGCGGTTAGGTTAGAGAGAGAGGTTAGGTTACAAAAAACAAACAAATTAAGGTCAAGGGTCGCCAGACCCATGCGCTATGACATTTATGCAAGTACGGAGGCGGACACAAACTCATGTTGGTATGGTTTCAGACAAAAAAATAACACGGTTCCGGTGTTTCTGTTCCATGAAAAGCGGAGGGCGTGGTTGACGTTTCACAGAAAAACAAAACGTGACTCATTCACGTTCCCGAAACGTGTCGCTTATCATTCGTGTTTATCTCAAGTGCCTATATAATTCCTGAAAATTTTTACACATGAGCAAAACATTTGAATGGAATTTAATGTCGACCCCTGGCTGGAACCTAATCAAAGTGGAACTGAATACCGTGAAGATTTTTTTTACACATACCTACATACAATGACGCTAATTTTCCCAAATGGTGAGGGCAGAGAACACAAAACGTGACATAGACAAAACCGTGACTATTTCTCGTTTCGCAGCCACTTCTAGAAAACCAACAAGGTTTAGAAGAGATGAAAGAAGTAGGACAGTGACAGATTGCTAGTCTGTTGCCTATAGCCATAGAGGACAGAACCTATAGAGTAATAATGTTATTAAATTTGTTCGAAGACGATTCCGCCAAAGCATGGCGGCGTTCGCTGTGCTCTTATTGGCCGGAGCAGTTTCTGTGACAGTTTGTAAGTTGATTACTCCTTCAGTTTATTACTGACGGTTTGCGGAACTGGGTGGCCACATTGTTTCTCTAGTTGGTCTGTCCTCTATGCCTATAGCATACCAAAATATATTTCTTTAGTCGCCTCTTACAACATCTACAAAAGTTATTATTACTTTTCATTTATGGAGAAAACATCAAAATATTTTTACAGACGATCAATAGTTTTCTAGAAAGGTCAAAACGCACAAAAGCGGAGCCTTGCTAGCGTTCAGTGTCATTCGCCGCTTTATATCCTTCTATACAGTCGGATACTAATTGTGACGGCATGACGAAAGACAAAATCGACAATTGAACTGTGGTCGAGGTCAGCGCAACAGTGGGCAGAATACGGCCGTTTCGTAGATAGAATAATTATCTGCCGAGTACGGTTCAGCTCAAGAAAGATTGAATGGGTACTCAGCCCTTGACATTAAAAATAAATAAATTTTACCGCAATTGTTTGACATATCCAATCATTATTTCTAATTTTTTTGCAGATATACATTTCTAACTTTCAACCTGCAAATCTAATAAAGACACTATACTCCAATATTCATATAAAATCTACATGAATGTTTGATAATTTCTATTGATTTGTGTATTTTGTGGTAGGGATTTAGTAAAAACCTCCTAATTATGAATGAGAAACACAAAAAAAATAGCGAAATCGGTCCACGTGCCGTTACCTATAGAAATAAGGATTCAAAATTATTTACATACAGAATGACATAGGTACATACGTAAACATCACCCCTATTCCCTGCGGGGTAGACAGAGACAACAGAATGCCACTCACTTCTATTCTGACATACTTCTCTCGCTTCATTCACATTCATCCCTCCCGTCATACAAGCTCTATGGATTCGAGTAGATACCTCTAATTTGTTCAGAACATCGACGATCTGGTCAATTTACGTTCTTTGAGGTTAGGATGTATTAAGAATAATACATAATCTAGGAAGAATCATAATGTTTGCGCGTAAAAGACTATGAAAAAAATCCAATATACTATGTATTGTACCTATACAACTATCGTAGGTACTAAGGCAAAGAAGCGGGCTGTTTTCTAAGGCCTACAGGGCTTAGAGTAGACTTAGGACAAGATCGTCGTAAAACCTAGTTTACGGTTATAGCGTAATAACCCCTTGGGAAGCAAAAACATTTCACGGAGAAGCTTAGGTTTAATGCTAAATTATTCCATCAGCAATTTCACTCCAAACTTTGAAGTGACGAGACGGCAGAGATGTGTTAACGGGAGATTTTACTTAGGTGAATTTGCTTCGAATCGATGAGCTGTCGTTTTCAGTGTCTCTAATGGGTCAAACAACAACTTATTGTGTTGTTATTCTGTCCCGTAAGTCTTGAAACAACTGTGATACTTGCTTAGAAAAAGTTGGTGATCATGTTAAAACATAAGCTCAGGAGAAGCGCCTCTAAGAAACGCGTTTATAACTGTAAAAATCTGTAACATGCGGTGTACTACATTCTGGTAAATCATAATTTTCCTGGGTGAGTCAGGAGGTTACCATAGCAACCAAAGGCATTAAAACAATTGATTGACTGTAACATAAAACATTTCTTTTACGATCTAAGCAAATTAACATTATTGTCAGAGCCAAGGTGCTACCGTGTGGCGTCTGGTTTGGAATAATACATCTCAATTTGTTCCGTGGACGGCGTAAGAGACGACTAAGGTTCAATAGGTTTAAATATGCTTTAGGCGACAGATTAGCATCTTGTCACTTATTAACATAAAAACTAAGAATACGCTAGAAGTGGGATGGTTTCGACTATCCAACGTTTCATCTCGCCTATCCCATTAAGGAAAACGGGCATCATGTATATGTACGTAAATACTGTGTTAAAAGTTTATGGACAATAACATTCAAGCAAGAACTTCATTGTAACAAGAAAAAGTAATAAATTATGCTTTAACTTGAAACAAATGCAGGTAAGTATTACCAACACCAGTCCTTATCGAAATGAGGTAAGCTAGGTAGGTAATTTGTCGCGCCTCGACCTTTGCGGGCGCGGCATGGCCACGACTGATTGATACAACCTGTATTTCAAGCCAATTGTTCTTTAGATTTGCCCGTACACTTCGACATTACGGGTGACAGTTAATTATGAGCACTTGTGAAAAAACAACTGGCGAGCGACGTTAACGTATCTTTCTGAACATGCGAATTTTATGATAAACTGTTTCATGTTTATTATCGAAAAGTGACCGAATCGGTTAGCGGTTTTAAGAATGTTCTCGTTTCCGGCTGATCGGCTATCAATTTTCTTTGTGATAAATAATCTTTGTCCTATAACCGCATGAGTATTTATAACTTTTATTGCAAAAGTTTTGAGAATGTTGAAACTTAGGTATAATTAAACTTGTTGCTTTTGTGATTTGACACCACATAAGCATGTCATGTGACAAATATATGCACAGGTACAGCATAAGTAACGCTACATAGACACATGCCTGTTCCACATTTAATAGTCACTTTCAGCATATTTTAATTAACACAAATAGGTATACGACAGCGATTAAAGCGAAAGAGGAAAACATTATTTACAGTTTGTATTAGGTATCCGTAGCTGCTGATACGGGTATAAAATACATACGATGCTGTCGTTGTAATTGAGACACGTTATCAAAGCTCTGTTTGCAAATGTACGTCACGTTTGCAGTCCAGAGTCAGATGTTTTGGATTAGAGGAATTCACCACAGACAGATCTTTGAAAAATAAACATCATGTCGTCTTAATTAGTTTTAGCCGACACACAGCCTACGTGAGATTTATCTATCGGATTTATTCACTTGAAGGTAGTGAAAGAACCCTTGAGAGTACTTAACAATTTAAAAACAACGACTTTGAGTGGTAAAATAATTTTAAAGTGAATATTCATTCGTATAGTAGGAAGAAGGATGAAATAATAGTAACTTTCA
>BHDV01005901.1:11722-26388 GCA_005406045.1 Adoxophyes honmai | reverse complement strand
AGACAGCGAAGTCTCAGTAATAGGGTCCCGTTTTTACCCTTTGGGTACGGAACCCTAAAAATAGTATGACGTCATCGTAACGTTAGCGAGCGTTACACTTTTTCATAAGTGACTCCCAGCTCAACCTAATTTAAGACGTTGTCACGTCAAAATTGTATATTTGATAATGTAACGACACTAAGAAAACAAAAAAGTTGATAAGCTATAAAGTGCAAAATTTCTTAATCGAGCGCGCACACAATTTATTGTAGAAGATGCCACAAGCATAAACTAGACTGCTTAAATGTGTTTTAATATCCTCAAATCTAAAATAAACGTACAAGATTTTAAGTCGTTCTTCTCGTTTAGAAATTAGGTTGTTTTTACGCTTTAGTTTAGTTAGAGAGTAAAAAAAACTCAATTACAAAATGGACACATGAGGTAAATATTTTCTAATCCCCATGTTATTTCACATGGACACATTCAATCGCTTGACTGTGCATTTATGCCTGATTTGTGCAACTGTGTATAAAGCTGTCCAGGTTATGTTTACAATTCATTGCTACAGTGATCCGCGAACACAATGAACGACTGATATTGTTATCGTTACGAAAGTACGATAGATGAGCTCAAACCACAAACAAATTAGAAAGGACATTGCTAGTGATAGTTGCACTATACACAGCAAGACGGTTTATAATTAAATAGAACAAACACCCTTAAGACCGACTGAACGTATACCCATAATTAAATCGATACGAAACTGAATTCCGTAATAAAATCTAGAACCTTCAATCCATTCTGCCGAAACATTTTTCAGCGGGAGACCGGATACAGTGTTAGCTGGCGTATCCTGACCTAATTTTTTTTTTTTAATCTGTTTTACAAAGTTTAAAATTCACGCACACACGCTGAAAGTCGTATTTTTTCAACTCTATAGAAATACGCAGAGATGTAACGCCATTTGCACTTACGTTATGGAATCTCCATAATTCTTCCTCCGTGTCTCAAAGTCATCATTACAGATAATAAAAAATCAAAACAAATCATGTCCTTTTCTACATATATCTCTAATGGTATTTTGCGTATCTTCACAAATTTGATGCATTGTTAATGCTGTCAGGTATTTTATTTATATTCCTATCAGTCATACGAAGAATACATTTCGAAATATCATGTATTGCACACAACAGATATTATTTGAAAATGGAGTTAACCATCTTGAGCTCGTAATACGAATTGATAGAAACATTCAACCCTAAATTCGTGCAATACTTAAAATCACTGAATTGGAGGACAAATTTTGTAGCAAATTCGAAATTAAAACTTTCCGAGCGATATTTCCAAAGTACTTGAAATTCTAAGTCTCAAAAAATTATCCTGTCTGTGACTTGGAGTTTGTTTGAAGTAACTCATATTATTATGCTACAAGTCCGTAAAATTACAAGTTAGGATTTAGTTTGCAACACGACAAGCAGCAATGTAACTTCTGTTAACCAATTTAAGAAATCTTAAAGTGTTATTTAACTTTTGATCCGATAAATCGAGTACCAAAACTTCTTCAGAGAATTGAGCAGTTTGAGAACACACTATAATCTTCTAGACACACACCTTTTCAGAAGGAAAACCCCCATTTTCATTGCAAATAGAGCGACACGCGAACCGAACTGGAAAACCACGTTCACGCAACTGGTCGAAAACCGGGTTTGCGTCAGGTTTTATGCAATATTCAGATATGGGACCCGCCGTGAACGGTGCTCTAAAGGACTCTATATTCACCACAATACGGAGAAGAGGTCGTCTAGATACATAAAACATCGTATGACGCTGGTAACTACGCAAGTTATTGAATTTTAATAGCACGAATAAGATAACACTGCGTTGGACTTAGCATTTTGGGTCGAAAAAGGAATTTTCAATAGGGACGGAGTCGATTTTTATGCTGCCACGAGCTACTTGGCCATGCGAAATATAGGATCTTTGAAAGACTAGTGATCCACATGCGCATAATTATGTGCCCTACATCGGGATCCGTTAGTCGATTTGTGTCAAAGTTCGGGACTGTCCAAACACAAATATTAATAGGGTTATATCTTGAATGATATAAACATAACGGTATTTTCACAGGATGTAATAGACAGGCAATTTATATAGATGATAACAGAAGAAAAACAGTTTTTTATTAGTTTTTTTCAATTTGCCCTTTTGAGCACACTGAGCACACCGACCGGTTTGCTTCAACTTTCATAATATAAACTGTCAATACTCGTATATCGTAAAATTGCAAAAGTAAAATCTAAAATTAGAATTACAGGAATGGATATGAAAGAAGCGAGAGAAGCAGGTCAGAATTGAAGCGGATAGCGCTCGACTGCCTGTGCCTAAACCGCATGGAATAGAGCATCTTTGTGTAAGTAACTCTTTCGCTTCGGTCGGTTCTGCTAACCTTTAAGAGGAAATATGCCGGTCGAAGGAATTGAAAAATAGGTATTTGCTAAATCTATTGCTGTCGCGCCGTGACCTGCCCAGACGACGTCGAGTGCGATAAGAACAACTACAGCTCGGAC
The DNA here is from genome assembly GCA_005406045.1 of Adoxophyes honmai. Lineage (NCBI taxonomy): Eukaryota > Metazoa > Arthropoda > Insecta > Lepidoptera > Tortricidae > Adoxophyes > Adoxophyes honmai. The sequence continues at coordinate 23,842 of BHDV01005901.1, read as the reverse complement.
CGAAAATACCTATGAAAATTATTCAAAAACAACGTTTCGTAGTCCCCTGATTTCTTCTCCAAAACTTAACCGATTAAATATGTTTTTTCATTAAATGTTTAAAAAATGTCATAACTGTGTTTCTATGTTCTTATATTTTGATATAATTGTGTTAAAATTGGTTTCTAGAGGATTGAACACAACGGAATAAACTTACCAATTTTCATGTTTTTGAAGGTTAATATCTCCTTTAATGATTCAATAAAGAAAAAAAGGAAAACATAGGAACATGCTAATATATCAGTAGATTGTTGATGTAGAAAATCATTGTTCTACGAGTAATATCCAGCGAGGAATCAGGGGACTACGTTTCCATACAAAATATGACCGCTCCATTTCCTCTTAAGCTCCGTACGCTGAAAGTTTGGCGCGTAAATAGTTTGTGTGTGACCCCATTTTTTGTTGTTCCCGGTGAGATAGCCTTTAAACAACGCTACGAATATCAGCTAGCGGTCTATATTTTTAAAGGGATGCAATCTTGGTATCTTAGTCACGGCAAGCAAGTAAATACCGCCAAAAATTGTATTTGAAAGTGACAAATAAAAATCAGACTTCAAGAGTCACGTTTGAGCATCATCTGCATGTGAAGCAAACAAAACAGAGTTAAGTAAGCATTCATTTGAATAGATCGAAGGAAATTCAAATGATATTGATGGATCTTACCTATAGTCACCATGTCCGCTCTCCCCGCTGGACTTGTCCGAGTACTCGAATGACGCGTTATCAACCATTATTCACTTTTTAAATTATTACGGGTTTGTGACAGATCATAATGTCGACTATTTTAAGCTAGAAACAAAATTTTAACAGTCGTTGTAGTAACCACCAATAAAATAAAAATAAGAAGATTACAAGTCACTTCGATAGAAAGTGCTAATGCAAGATAATAATGAAAATACAAATCTTAACCAATTTAATATGCACGCTCTAAAAAACTAAATTAATCGAGTTGTTTTTTTAGACTCAGTATCTAATTTTAATGAACCTATAATTTAACTTTCACTTCAGAGCACAGCAGAATTTAAAACTAAGTCTGAACAAGCAATAAATCGATATGACACACGATTTATTAACACACAGGTGTTGAGATTACGAGAGTTATCTACTTTATGACTACCGCTTCGCAAACATCACTGAAATCTCGTTGATAATGATATTTTTTTACACAATTACAAAGATCCACAAAGCACTGATAAAATTATTTTAATTATCAACAACGTTAGCCACCATGATGCGAGAATGAAGACTTAAAGAAACCAGAACAAAAGTGACAGTGACAGTTCGAAGCACCGGCACCGCATTGAAATAGTTAAATATCTGTATTATGTAGATCACTTTCCATTCATCGACAGTTTTAATCTATCATGAGGTCATCATACGATGCAACAATATTAAAAGTCAACTCTTCTACATAGATAACGGTTAACGGACAATTCGTAGTATCTTTGAAACAATCACGCGCGGACACTGTCACTGAAAAGAATGCTGCTTCAGTTGTATTTAATCGCGAAGATGGGTAAATGTACGAGGTTAACTAGCGGCATTATCATTATCAAGTCAGCATAAAATTTATACAATTGCATAACGGTTCTAGTCGGAGCCAAGAAACGAGGATGTAGCTCGCAAAAATATTTAACAATGATAGATATTGTACGATTGTATACCTAGGACTTTCGTTTGGAAAACAACTTCCTTGTACAATTCAATGGGTTAGTTGCTGGTGTTTTTTCAAAATATTACAACAGGGATTAATCATCATCATTAATCGATTATAAATGGTTAATCATCTAATCTTAATCTGATACGAAATGTGCGATGTTACTAACTGAAAATCAGGATCGTTATGCATTCCTAATCAAAATTAATTACCATGAAAGGTTGTCAGGACTGTGTTTACTTATTAAGCAAATGAAATTTGAGCTATTAACACAAAACACATCTGACTCTTGCCTCTTGGACGCTAGTGCTGTTAAATATTTAAGAGAATTCTGTCATTTGGTAATCCATGATAGAGTCGAATACAAGCTGTAAAACCAGTCAGACTTGATAGCGACCTTGTACCATTAATCTACGGTTTTAATGATACAAAAACTGGCTGCGTTGTTGAGAGCATTTTAAAGTAACTATTTAAATATTTACATTATGTGTACGGGGTAATCTAAAAATGAAGTACATCGGTTGCGATGTCCTATTTCAAAGACGGGTGAACATATTGTTTTACCATAGTTGTCAAGTTATTTCTTGCTTTGCTTTATTGGTCTCATGTTGATCATCTGAACGTCAAGAAACGAGGCAACACTGGTAACAACCGGCGCAGCGAGATCGAAAATTGCACACCAATCGCAAATAAACCGGACACAGAGGTTGTGTTCTGTCCGCGGTCGCGGGAATAACTGTTGTAACCAATAGAAACGTAGGTATTTACACATATCTATCAATGTAGGTAACTAACTATATTGATACGCATATCGACTCCGAAGCAATTTATCGGCATACGATAAGATAGCAACTAGCCAACCAAAACAGGAACCAAAATGCGTGATATTTTTACAACTGTAAATCAGCTACGAAAGTTTGTGTAGCTGATACCAGACGACCTTGTTAAAAACTAGTTGAACTAAATAATTGAGTCCACCGACCCACGCTCTAATGCAATGTAACGATGCTATCTGCAGTTTCGTGTCAGATATAATCCGAGGAGAAATTGGAGCCTTACTTACAGCTGGCCTATCAAGTATAGCTATAGATGCGTTAAGGACGGATCACAATGTTATAATTGGAGAAAAACGCGATCATCCGAGTCCCATTCACTCGCAGACCGCTGGGAAACGGTACAGTGCGGTCGGACCGCCCGGCAAGAGTACACTGACTGCTGCCATTATGTTTTGTAATGAAGCTAACCACCATCGTTTATAAACACGCGGTATGGTCTGCCGGAACAATGGCCGGGTAAACGTAACCTAATGTTATTATCAAATTGTTACTAATACGCATTTTGCAATTAAAAAGAAAGCCATCAAGAAATCTTACTAAGACGCCAACTTTCGTCACAGTCGTGATGAAACCTGGTTTGATAACAGGTAATTTGCAACCGAAGGAGTTAATAGCTTTGTCGATGTCAGTGTGACTTCAGTAGGTAGTAGAGCCACTGTGGTGCAAGCGGCGGCCTTGGCTGTGATCATTGTATCGCGTGGAAAGAGGATCGAGGCACGGCAGGCAGGGACATCAATATTATCTACGTTGATTGGACAAATGGGAACATCAACTGTATTTACCACGTTTTGCACGTGATGCGTCAAATAAAGGATTGGACTATGCGCATTCCACTTACTCGTCCTAATCTAAAGTAAATAGCGCACAGTGCGAGTCTAGTTCTAAATCGAATATTAGCCTGTTAGTGTTTATTTTACACCAATGATTTTAACGATACGCTTGCCAATGAATAGAAAACATGCAATATTTGTTCGGGATCAAAAGATACTTATTCATGTGGGAAACCGGGAATACTGTTGATCACATTATAATTGATTAATTGTTGGATAACTCGAAGCAAAGAGACAAGGATTGATGATAAACTGACAATTTTAGCGAAAACAACGTTTATAGTTATCGAAAGCAATAAACACTGTTTGTGTATGTGTAGGTAGTCCGTTGCTGTCAATCAAGAAATGAGTGATACGGCAAGGACATTCCGTTATACATAATATCTGTATCGGTTCAGGCGAAATAAATACCGTATGTATCCTTATGAATATTAAAGAACGCTCAGCAAAATATCAATTGACGTCAATGTCTCTTGGAGACTGTACCTACAGTTTATAAATATTTAAACTCAATCTTGAGATAACCTCATTTTGTTACTTCATAAATTACTTTGTTTAGAATAATTTGCCAGTTACGCATATTATTACGTTCGTCTAGATAAGCACTGTGTGTGATGTGATATAAGACTGTTTGGTTTTGGTCTGAATATTCTCTGTCCGTACATATTAAAATTATTATCTGTTTTTAAAATAATGAGAAGAAATTTCTACTATATCTATCGATATCTAAGTAATCAATATGGACCTACATTCTTAATCACAATTCAATATTAAAGTAGATATTTATGCTTTATTGAACATGAAAAACAGTACACACTGAACACTGAACACAATAACACGTAGAGATTATTAGATATTTTTCAAAATAGTCAGATTGAAATCCAATGCCAAAGATGCTGTAATAACAATAATTAGATACTGCAGAGCGTCTAGATCTAGAATCTATGGCACAGAGATGTCATTGTGCTGATCAGGGAAAATTTACAATACAATACTTTCTTGAAGACTAGGCAAAGCGCACCGAATGCTACATAGACAAATCCATGACTATTACTGAAGTAATAAATCTTATGGAAACCATATCCCTTAAAACTATTTGCAATGATGCCAATATAGCAACATTGTAGCTTAATCTAGTGACTTTTGGGATTATTTAGCGATTTTTGGAAGACATTACAATCTAGCAATAGTTTGAAGCATTTTTAACCGACTTCAAAAAAAGGAGAAGGTTCTCAATTCGACCTAATTTTTTTGTATGTTACTCGATATCTCGGAGACCCGTGAACCGATTTTCAAATTTTTTTTTAATCGAAAGGGTACAACTCGAAATTGGTCCCATTGGCACGAAACCAGGATCTGATGATGGAATCTTGGAGAAATCGAGGGAACTCTTCAAATTTTACATGGACATGTACGGCGATTTCGGTAATTTGTTGATGAAGTCAAGAATTTACATTCAGTAAACAGAATATTTTCAAAATATTGCTAATTTGAAGTCGGTTTTTTTTTTGTTTAAAATTATTAGCAGTTGGCACCACTGACTACTTGTCTACATTTAAATGTAAACCACTCTACCATATAGTGCAAACGGATGTTTAAGGCCAAATAAGGCGAGCTAGCCACATCCGTGCAAATTCTAGGAGTTCGAAGTGCCGACTTAACAAATAAGTCGCGATAAAATATGTATACTGAGCGGGAAAAAAATGGTCCATACCTAGAAAATCGTCTATTGTTCATACCGTCAGTGGAAAGGAAAAAACGCTAAAGCGCCAAGTATCTACATGGCGCTTTAGCGTTTTTTCCTTTCCACTGACGATACATTATAGGGCTGCCTTTCTTCCGAGGACGTCGTAATAAAAGAAAATAGGTTAACGTGTGTTTTAGGCGACACGTCAGCAATCTGTCACTATCATACCTCGTTTATCTTACTTTAAGGCAAAAAAATGCGTTAACACGCTACGCAACGTAAAACATGTGATCTGATTTTATTTTGACATTTGTGTTTATGTCGACGTATTTTGCATACATACATATGTACATACAATCACGCCTGTGTTCCCAAATGGGGTAGGCAGGTCACACGATACCTGTCATGGACAAAACCACGATTATGACTATATCACGCTTCGCAGCCACTTCTATATCATATTTTGCAATTGTTTCGAATTCCTGACATTGGGACCTATTTTCATAATTCGTTAACATTTTTTTTTAATTTGACGATCCTTTTGTGTGTCGATTGTAAGTACGATGTATAACGTTTCATGTGCTCTGCCAACCCCATTTGCGAATACAGGCGTCATCTATTAAATCAGGAAATTTCATAGAGATCACTATCAATTTACACGTCTTATTAATTTTGTTAGAACTAAGGACCGTATCGTTAATTATGGAAACAGGTTTGTAGTACTCAAAAAAAGTTATATAATAATATAAATATAATATATAAATGTCAATCAGTCAAGTATTGAGTCTAATATTGGATTCAGTACAAAAAATATTGAGAACTGTTGAAAAATTCCAAGACGAAGGGTCTATCCGCGAAACAACGATTTTCTATTGTGACCAAATATAGCGAAGGATCGGGTATGACGATGAGAAAAATTGCAGAAATGGAAGGTGTTAGTCTGAAAACAGTTTATAGCACTATCAAACGGTTAGGCATGAACCATACTTTCAAAGATTTACCTGGTCGAGGTAGAAAACGTGGTCCTTTGCATCATAATTTGGACAAGAAGACATGCGGGCAGTTTGCGAGAAATTAAGGTATTTCCACTCGAGATTGTGCGAAAAAATGCCAAACTTCTTTAGCAATGGTTCAACGTGCCAATGAAAGCAACATGCTGGTAACCTATAAGAAACAAAAACAGCCAAAACGCACTAAAACCTAGGAATCTACCGCTAAAACTCGGGCTAGAAAACTGAACGATAAAATTTTAACTAAAAACAAACAATGTATTATTATGGGCGACGAAACTTATGTCAAACTTGACTATAAACCCTGCCTGGGCCGCAATTTCATACCGTAACGAAAGATGCAAAGGTCTCTCAAGAGGAAAAATCAATTTTTTGCAAAAAATTTGGCCAAGAGGTAATGTTTTGGCAAGCTGTTTGTCAATGTGGGATGAAAACGACTCCGTTCTTCGTTAAGGGTAACTTGAATGCTGATATTTACAGGAAAGAAATGTCTTCAGAAGCGAATATTGCCACTTATTCGCAAGCACAGAGGTCGCACATTATTTTACATCGATTTAGCTGGCTGCCACTATGCTCGCCATGTGCTAGACTGATATAGAGGGAATAACGTCGACTTTGAACCAAAAACGTGCAATACCCCTAATTGTCCTCAGATAAGTCCCATAGAGAGATTTTGACCTCTGATGAAGGCAAGATTAAGAAAACATACTAAGCCAACAGATAAAGTCGAGGAATTAAAAAAAGACAGGATTCGTACGTATAAAACCTTCAACACTTTAGCTGTCCAACGGTTAATGAAAAACATTAAAAGCAAGATCGGGAAACTGGCCAAGGGGACCAGTAAATAAAAATAAGTTACTTTAACCCTTTAACGACCACGGGGACACCGGTGTCCCAAATAGAAAAAATACAATATAACAGTTATTGAGAAGCTTATTTTACCTTTCGTTAAAAAAATAGTTTCTGGACGTACTATTTTCATTTTATATGCTAGCACCAACACAAAATTAATCATAGGGACATCGCTGTCCAATAAATTACAAAAAAAAAAAAAAAAAAGTTGACTTTATAATTCTTTTTTTTTTTTGACCTTAATAAGTTAATATAAATAGGTAGGTACCTAAAATACTTGCATAAGGTCTCATAACCTTATGGTCCTGAAAGGGCTAATTATTGTGTTTGCACACTCATATGTATATGAGTTTAGTTGTTTTCCTATAATATAAAATGTTACCACAAATTACGAGTATTTTACTTGTTTCCATAATTAACGATACGGTCCTTATGTATGTATAAAAAATTACAAAATATGCAATAATGGGGATAGTGCCTGTCGTTGCACTTTTAGAGATTCAAAATTAAATTGTAGGCAGTCACAGTTTTTTTAAGGAGAGTTTTATTTATCCTGGTAAAGAGGATGCGCGATTAGTTACTTATTTTATTCCAGATCTGCGAATCATTGCCTTCACGGCAATCATGCAATGACTCATGAATCATGGGAGGACGCTGTCGTTGACCTAAACGACAAACAGCCATTTAAAAGGAAAAAACTGAAATTGAAACGAGTAGGTAAAATCTGATGGGCTAAATCTAGAAAATAAGATAATTTAGCAAATTGAATAAGAAAAATAATGGTATTATATTTCCAAACAAAAGAACAACAGTTCATTGAAGTCAGTGGCAATTACAAATCATGAATATTAATTACTTCAAGTATCTGTTGTTTTACGAATTTGGTGTTCGAAACCGATACTGGAGAAAAACATCGTTTGTTTTTATTACGAACTTTTGTCTGGATGGATACGATCCCAAACAAACAGATTTTTTTCTGAACCTGTAAGTAGAACTTGCATGACTGCGTAGATTTATTTTTTGTTACATAATTTACTACAAAGTCAGTAAACTTTTAAGAGACAAATAAATGCGGTTAAAACTTATTGCTTTTAACCACACTTTGTTATTAACAGCAGATTAGTAAAGATATGTGACATTTAGTACTTTTTGCGCTACAATGAAGTTAAAGAGGTCACGTGTATTTGAGTTATGTAGGAGATTCTCTATTTTCAGTCTTTGTTCGGACACATACATTAGTATATGTGATACAATTATAATACTTTGATCGATCCGATATCGGATAAATCCATCAATCCATTTAAGCGGCACTACCACATGTAACACGCGTAGGTACATAATGACGAATGTGTTGAATCGTTTCGAATAGCACTTTAATCAATTATTTTTCCATTAGCATTTATCGTTTCAAATACTTTGCATGTACAAAAGCGGTATTAGCATAACCTATATTCCGCTATCACTGGATCGGAAAATGCCGTATCGTTAGGAGCCTGAAATATGATGATAAAAAACCAGTATTGTAAACATGTACCTTACTCCATCATAAACATAATTCATCATCCGGAGGACAACCCAGGCGGATTGCTCCTCAGGAGCTTGATACGCCTCCATTTTTAAGCTTAGCACAACACAAAAAGCATGAACACTAGTATTTTCTACAAGTTTTTAATCTTTATGCGCATGTTTTCAATACACCTAACCCTGTGTCCACAAAAAATCCGCACCACGTTTGGCCAACGAAGCGCCATAAACACAACTGATTAGTTGAACACCGATTTGTCGCGTAGATAATCGCTGAATAATCTTTGACAGAGATAATACACGTTACACACGATAAATCTTGTTCAAACTCTGAAGTGAAAATGTGTACTGAATTAATTTGGTCAGGACAATGGTATCTTATCAGAGACAACTAACCGGCCGTAAACAAAAACAATAGGCAGATTATTAAAATTCACGCATTTAGACATAAATAACATTGACTTTGAGCCTGTCAGTTTTTATAATCGAGATGTGACTTTACTTTTTAAATAATACCAAAAATAAGTGGCAGAAGGATACGTAATATGTTCACCCAAACAATACTACATACATACATACATACATACATACATATTCTCACGCCTGTATTCCCATGAGGGGTAGGCAGAGCACATGGATTCTAAAATCCAGTGCCACGTCTAGCAAATTCAGGGTAACCAGATGGTTAAACGTGATATTGCGGTGACAGGTTGCTAGCCCATCGCCCACAATACACTAACCCTTTCCCAGAGTCGACTCTTACGACACCCACGGGAAGAAAGGGGGAGGTGCTATTCTAACCCGGCACCACACGCAAACAATACTATGCGCTTATTACATACAATGTCTCAGTTCGAACATAAAATAAATAGAGTTTAAAGATCAATGTAATAAGCGGTCCTTGCATTTATGTATTCCAGCATAAGTAATGTCACTACGTATACATATTCATGTGATACTGTAAATATCAACAACAGGTACACCTACCTGTTGTTGATATTTACAGAGATACCTCTCTCGCTGCTTGTTTTCCTGAATTTTGATATCATCCCTTTGCCTGAACCTTCGAAAGAGTTCACATTGAATATTTCAGGATGTCGCTAAGGATTCGCGGGAACAATTAATTCTATTGTTTCACGGGTTGTTACCCTTAAAAGGGGGTAAAGTTCGCCAGTCTCCGTAAAGCCAACTGTTCGCAAATATTTACACAATACACAAGCTTCACTCGGGTCACTGACAAGAAGCCCACACGTATACAAATAATTGACATGTAGGTAGTCGGTGAACTCTACACTGCCTATTCTATTTGCGTGTTCTTGAGAAACCTCTCTCTCGTAGGCGCTATGCGGTTGCTTTCACAATTATTTCCAAATTACTATGACGCTCTTGCCTGGTTTTTCCATGCTGCAAACTTCTTTCCGTTTACCAATTTGTTTAGCAACTCTACGTTAGAGTAATAAGTGCGTACAAAATTATATATTTTCTCAGTAATTAAGTCTCCAAGCTTGGAAAAAACTTATTACTAAATAATGTCACCCCCTTTTTAGGGTTCCGTAGCCAAATGGCAAAAAACGGAACCCTTATAGATTCGTCATGTCTGTCCGTCTGTCCGTCTGTCCGTCTGTCCGTCTGTCCGTCTGTCCGTCTGTCCGTATGTCACAGCCACTTTTTTCGGAAACTATGAGAGCTATACTAATAAAACTTGGTGAGTAGATGTGTTCTGTGAACCGCATTAAGATTTTGACACAAAATTAAAAAAAAAGCAACAATTTTTTAGGGTTCCCCATACATGGAACTGAAACTCAAAAAAAAATTTTTCATCATACCCATACGTGTGGGGTATCTATGGATAGCTCTTCAAAAATGATATTGAGGTTTCTAACGTCATACTTTTCTGAAGTGTATCGTTTGCGCGACAGACGCTTCCAAAGTTGAAAAAGTTGTGTCCCCCCCCCTCTAACTTCTAAAATAAAAGAGTGATAAATCTAAAAAAAATATATGATGTACATTACTATAAAAACTACCAACGAAAATTGGTTTGAACAAAATCTACCAAGTAGTTTTTTTTTAATTAATAAAAATAAAAATTTATCATTAGTTCGAAAATCTGTCACTAGATGGCGTTGGCTGTAAGTTACATCAAGGTATCGTTTACTTACGTATCGTTTACGGAACCCTCAGTGCGTGAGTCCGACTCGCACTTGGCCGGTTTTTATTATGTTCGCAAAGCAAATAGCACTGTTTACAGCAATGCCTTAGGTTTACTTGTAAAATTTTAAACTTAATAAATACCAAAAGTACTTCCCTAAAATACAGAGATTGACAAAGTAGTCATATACCTAATTGTGTCGCTAAATTAAAGATATGGCAAGACATACAGAATACATTAACAAACAATGTTTTACAAAGCTTAGCTAGTAAGCATAGGCGTATTGATGGCCGTCTAACCCACCGCCAACAGGGGACTTAATTTGGTTGACATCTACCTGTCTCGATTGGACAGGAAAACAACGGCTGAGATGGTCCTCGAGCACGTCCGCAAGGCGGCACAGGGTCGGTTGAAGGGCTTCGAGGTGTCCATCTGTCAGCTGGAGTCTCAGAGGACTAACAACTTTAGTTCATTTAGACTCCAGGTGCGTGCTAAGCACCATCTGATGTTCCTGCGCCCCGACTTCTGGCCAGAGGGTGTGGTCTTCCGTCGTTTTAGGGTAGCGACGAATACGTTTAAGAAAAATCCCTGAATATTTATTTTTCACTTGTCTATCGCATTAGGTAAATAACCTGTAATGGTAGATTTAAGTTTTGTTGTAATAAATAAATAAATAAATAAATAAATAAAGTCTCTACCTGCCTATGACCTAGTAACTCGGGAGCGCGTGAACCCATTTCAACGCGGCCGTTCTTGTAACTAAGAGAAATGTTCCGTTTGAGAGAAATTACGATCTTACTTTTGTCATGAACACGGCCGAAGCAAGTCTTTTCATAAGGCCAGCAGTAGGCTTAACAAAGTAAGAGGCGCCAGTCGAATCGCGTGCAATACCTGACATTTTCTAATGCCTTTAGTTAGACAGTAGCTGGCAGGGCTCACGCCTGGCTATGCTAAGCCTACAGAAGTAATCAAAAGTTGACATTATTTTACATAACATGAATATAAACATCACGTTCTATTCTCTGAAGACCAGACATACGGAACCGAATGCCATTCGCTTCTATTCTGACATCTCTCGCTTCATTCACATTCATCCCACTTGTCATACATGCTCAACGGTTTCAGTAGCTCCTAATTCGGCCTGTCTATATTATTCTAAAATACTAATAAAGTGCGGGCATACTAGCTATATTTTCCTATGAAGCTTCTTTGGCAGTCACGCGTTTATTTCGACTACAGCACGTTAGGGTCGTCTGGCATTATCTACACCGGGCTTGGTCTTATAATTTCAGATCCATGGAAGATGAAACTCGGGCACACAAGATCAATAAGATTAATAGAAATTACTCAGCGTCTTTCGAGTGTCGCCATTCAGAAAAACGATCTAAATCTTCTTAACGAAGACTTTAAAAAGACAACGACGATGCCCAAAAGACGGTTAAGTATGTTCTCGGTCCCCTGGCCTTTAGTAGTGCGGGTAGTGAGATATTTAGCTATTGTAAAGTACACATACTTGTCATGCTTTGTCCGGGGATG
>BHDV01005901.1:0-11629 GCA_005406045.1 Adoxophyes honmai | reverse complement strand
GGTCGACCTGAAACAGAGAACTACCGTCAAAACTCGTATAAACTTTATGTGCGAAGTCAAGGAAGTACCAGGAGACTTGTGGACATTCGTTTTTTTACCAGCTGGAAATGTGATTGGTCAAATCGCTGCTAGCTTTCGTCTTTGACCAATTGAATTTGCGATTTTTTTTTGAACTAATTAAAAACAGACATATATATATCGAGTTTAGCAAGTCTTAGATTCTATGTATTCGTTCTGTCGACACAATGGGTAGGTTAGATACAAGACATATTTGCGTATTTTGCTGGCGACTGTTAAAGTGGGCGTTTTTCGACTTCCTTATCCTATCTGTGGCGGGAAGAGACTAATTAGCCTTAACAGGAAAACTCCTCAACATAAATAGATATAATTAAAACAATGAATTTGTCACTGCATTGAAAGCATCACTTTATTTAATGATTGTACATCTAAAATACACTTGATCTGAATTAAAAAAAAGTATATAAAAATGCTTCTAACACGCCCGAACTCGAGTATACATAGAATCAATCAGTGATCCATGAACTAATTTACATCGTGTTCACCAGAGAGCCCTTCAGGCGACCCTGACCTTAATTGGCCATTAGCCGAGGCAGTTCATAGAGGAAAAGATAAATAAACATGTTCTTCTTAAGAAAAACTAGTCATTTAGGATGTAAAAGTTTAAGGACATGACATTAGAGTCTGGCTAACCAAAGCGTGACCTGAGAAAACGCGGCAAATTTAAAAAATATTTATATGGTATTACTAACTATAGTAGCACAACACTGACACAACGTTTGACGTATAGCACCCCATTCACGATAGCTCCGGGATGTGGGCGGGACCCACATCCAAATGGAGCGACGCCGGTAGCACTGGATTTGCCCATTGACTGGCGTCGCTCCGGCTCTTCAGTTCTCAACAGTATTGCCAACGCAATGCTAAAATTATGCCTAAAATATGTTAATTGTCGTAAAATAATGCTAGAAAATATGCAAAAAAAATTAAATGTCAAATTAAATAGAACGTCATTTAATTTTATAATACTTAATGCTTATTTATAAGAGGAGTCAAAGAATGCGATTGGTGTAGGAAGGCACCGAGGGCGTTTTTTGACTTCCTTATACAACAATGCAAACATTATTTTTTTACGACTAGATATGAAATAAAATATAAAGTTAAACAAAGGCAAGAAAAAGAGTGCCTATACTATAGACCGATAGGTACTTAAAAGATGGTAAACAATCTTGACATGTCTTTTTATTGAAATACACAGTCTAAAAATGAAAATTGTTACAATATACAATTCAATTATGAAAGTAAATGATTTTTTCATACCTAAATTGTAAAATGTAAAGATTTTGATTTATAAAGTGTATGTTTAAATAAAAAGACACGTCAAGATTGTTTACCATCTTTTAAGTACCTATCGGTATCTAGTATAATAAAAAGGGAAACATGAAAATGACAAAACGTGTCTATGGTAAACTTTGTTTTTATTCATCTTATAAAATACGGATAACTCACGTTATAAATCGAGTTTAGCTCGACATGTTGTTTTTATTGTTGTTTCTAATTAAACGTCATTTAAAGTAAGTTCATGGTTAAATATTTACCTAATGATTTTATGCCAAAAAGTATGCTAGATGCAAAACAACAAATAAATATGCCAAATTTTGCGTAACTTGCTAAATTGGCAACACTGACGAACGAACTGACGGCTTGGATGTGGGATCCGGCATTCACGGTGAGTTCGCGCCAAAAATATCGTGCGCGGACGTGGGTTCGAACTCTGGAGCGACGATTCGCCATTGACGATCAAATTGGACCAGGTTAAAGGATCCGACCACATCCCGGAGCTATCGTGAATGGGGTGCATATCTTTGTCAGATTAATAATGTTCCCATATAAAACTTTTTAGAAAAATCCCAGGTCACGCTTTGGTTAGCCAGACTCTATTAACATTGCAAGAACAGAATTGCATTTGTTTTGTACACAAAATACACTGGCCGTTATAAAACAAAAGAAGAATTGTATAAAATAGTGCTGCGGGCAATGACCTCAAATTCTTTGCAAATGGCCAGTACTTACGTATTTTATTTTGAACAATTACCTTTGTTACGCAGGCACCTAATCAGAAATTGTTTTTTACGTTTCTTTTTACAAACTATTAACCTTAATATTAAAGCAAAGCAAAATATTACTCGCAGAAAGTTAAAGCAAAGAAAAATATTACTCGCAGAAGTATAAGGTACTAGGTCAGAAGGAAAATATTACCTTTTAGCTTTGTAACTTCGCCGGCGGATAGACGATGTTCGTGATAAAGAGTTGAGAGCTACATTATATGTGGGTTTTGTTGAATGACTCCGGTAATTTCTCACACCTCTAGACATTACACTCAAAAGTATTCCAAAACTCTAAACCAACGCTAATGCAAACACACTTTCTAGAGAGGCTAAAATATCCATAAAATAAAGCTTTCAGAGACCAGAAACCGTACAATTAAGAGTTATTGTAGTCCCGTTGACACCTAGTAAGTTTATAAAAACTCCGATTGTCTTCAGCACGTGAGCGTTGTTTTGAAAATATTCGACATTAAACAAAATTTTCTTTCAATAACACTGGCAACGGTTAATATTTCTATAATATTAGAAAATAGCACGAGTTCAAATTCAATATTGCGAGAACCGAGTAAGCGCAGTAGTGTTTGGAATATAACTGCCTGATGTAAGTAACAATGAATTCGCCATGCATGACATTTGTTCAAATAAATGTGGCATGGAACTGTACTATAGTTTTTCTCTCCGTTTAGGTTCATTAAGAGCCTTGTTCTGTCGACAATATTTATGTACTTTTAAGAAGTATTTTTACTTTAAATGTAATTAAAAACGAAGAACCTTTCCGCAATGACTGTATTTGACTTTTGCGTTTTTTTAAGTACTTGGTCATTTAACAACTTCTGCACGTGGAAAGTCGGGTTAAGGCGCAGCGCAGACGACAGACTTTTGTGCGATCGAGTCTGCGGAGCAATAAAATCTCTGAATGGCGCGCAGAGAGTTTCCATTCAGAGTTTTTATTGCTCCGCAGACTCGATCGCACAAAAGTCTGTAGTCTGCGCTGGCCCTAAGAATGAGACTTCTCCATTTCTCCTGGGAATCTTTTAAGAGGCGACTAAGGGGGTTAAGGCATGCTTTAGACAGGCTAGCAACCAGTTGCTATTATTCTACTTTTATCTAACTTTAAACCGTTAAATTGGCTACGAAAACGTGAAATAGTCATGGTTTTGTCTGCGTAACGTTTCGGAATACGAAATCAGTTATTTCAATATACTTATCTACCTATAATCTAAATACTCTTATTCACAGTGAAGTACATCTGTGTGTTCAGTTCAGTCAAAAAGATATTTATTTTCCCTCTGAAATCCGCAATCGGCCCTTTATCATTCGCCGACCTTCCCGAGCGGAGTCCTTGTAAAATGTAGGACGCTTCAAGGCTAACGGCGCTCCAGGAATTAGGGGAACTTGGAGTACACTCATTAGGTTGTATAATTGAGAAAATGTTACGATTGTACCCCCTCTAAGTTAGGAATCGAATTTAGAAACAGTAATGCCATAGTGATTCAAGTAAGCTGGCACGCCGATGCGGCCTTGACGTAGATTTACCGTATACATGGGTCACGTGTGAGGATGTTTTCTAGAATTCGTATCGGAAAAGAGGAGTAACTGAACCTATAGTGAATTAATACTTGATCGAATTAAATAAAACCATAAAGATCAAGCTCTAGACTAGAACATAGAAGTATCATCTGAAACACAACAGAGAAAACAATCGATTTTTTTTTTTGTAGAAAGATCTTGTACACGATGTAGATTGGCACTTAGCAGATTTTGCTGACAGTATTCTAAAAAAAAGAACACTAAAAAAATATAAACAAACAGTATCACTACTGGGTGCATTTTTCGCGCGCCGATATAAAACCCCAAACTTCAATGTTTATTTACAAATCTTTAGTCAGGTGCGATCCGAACTGAAAAAGATCTAGATATTCTTGGCTTTGGTTTGATTACTATAAAAATCACGTGCTGTGCTGGCTAGTTAACTAACGCAGTTGTTTATATCCAATGGAATCTGGATCGTGTAGGAAAATAACATTACTTTCACTGTGGTCGTATTACAGCAATCTTATACATTATATGTACAGCTCGATCTACGTCGTTAGTAGAAATAGACGGTTGCATTATAATAAAACGTTGCAGCAGGTAGTATAAAACTATAAAAGTAGTAAAACATGAAATTTTTCACCGATCACTTCATTTTGAATTTTGTTAAACAGAATCATACCTTCTTTAAAATATGGGATTGGTGGTAGATTTGTGTCGATGAACAAATTTAGATATTCACACAATAGGATTATAATTCACATTGTATAAATAGAAGCTGACGAGTATCGCAGTCAAATCGATAACCCATGAATATAGAGGTAGAACGTGTTGCATTTCCCACGTAACTGAATAAATCACATATATTCTGAAGTTACTCGTGAAATGTTTTCAAAGGGACACAGCCACGTTTATATGTATAAATATGGGTGTAACCCTAACGAACAAAGGTCAGTTTATATCAACTTACCTAAAAAGCCGACGCGGCGATGTTCATAATGGATTAAAAAAGTTAACGCACAAGCAGAATGGCAAATTTTAAACGACCGGGTAGTAAAAGTTCAACGAATTTAATTCACAGTGAATACGTATTCCTAACAATGATTGTCGATCTGATTAAGTGGAGTATTAATTTAGCGTTTTCGCGTTAACACGCTTGAGTCAACACATACACGACATATGGCAAACGAATACAACTGACCGTGCGCTCAATCGAAAACATCATAAAGCGAATGCTAATGTTGATTTAAAATAAACGTTTAACACGGCTGATGTTTTGTAAATTCTCGAATTAAAATTAAACTAACCTGAAAAGGAAAGTGACCTACCTGCCGAAGCAGAGTCAGTTGTGGAAGTTGTTCCGACCGGTACGTCATGAAGTACGGTGCCATTTTACTCGTTATCTTTTCAAAATGTCTCCAAGTCGAAAACGTAAGTGATGTGAACTTGGGCTTATAAAACCTAAACATTGTATCTGACATAGTATTTTTTTTAGCGAATGATTCCAATACATTACGTAAGGGCAACTACGCAAAATCAAGAGTTTGATCCTCCAATTGGTGAAAATAAAAACGAGAGCGCAATCAAAACCGATACAGCAGAGCCAGGAATAGATAATGAACACAGTTCCGAAAAAGTGATTGGCTTGCATCGCAACGTTGAAAAGGAACCTGAAGACTTTCCCTACGAGACAGAGAAAAAACGCGTAGTAGATAAATCACAAGAGGTAAGCACTTAAACAACTTTTACACATATCACTGAGCTGGCATCACCTTAATTACTAGAATATCGCAAAACATGTAAAATCCGATGTGAGGATGTATCATGGAAAAGTAGGTGACCTTGATAACGCCGTTTGCATTATAAATTGCTCGATATATCATTCGTCAATTTTTTTTTTCCCCAACAGCCGTGTGCCATCGTGGTCCTTTCTAATATGCAAAATCCAAATATGCAGTCACTGCTACGGAAGTATAGATATGACGCCAAAGGTAAGCCTTTTCTTACATATACGCGATGGTTTTTTTACTCACTTTTAATCACTAATCAGTTGTTTATCACGATTATATCGACTTTTCGTTAAAAAAGTAAAAAAGTTTTTAAATAAATGTAAAAAAAATGTCTAGGACAATTAAACCTATGATATTTTAATAATTCAACTGATGCAAGATGGTCACGTGGCGCAGTCAAATGTTTCTTAAAATCGTTAAAACATCGCCTAGCCTAGACTATTTTATTTATGTTTATTGTTTTTCAACTCTGATCACTGGTTAAAAATCACCGAGTAGGTATATAATATTGATGGGTCAATACTTAGAAGGTAATTCAATTTGCATTCAATGTTTCAGGTGCGCTTATTCCCAGCAGCGTTAAATATTATATTAAACTGCCTCAAGGTCTGGGGTCATCCCCGGTTTTAGTGCCATTGAATGATAAGGCGTTTTCACACCTAGGAGGATTCGTGAGGTAAAATCATTTGACTGATCCATAACCTTATTAGTTGGTACCTCTAATTTGCCATGTTTACCACAAGGACAATAATTGAAGACTAACATATTTTTATTTATGCATGATTTTTTATTGCATTTTTTTAGACTACATGGAGGTTTGAATTATCCACACTTTCAATATTGTGTATTTAAAGGTTGATGTGACTTTTATATCACAAAAGGCATTAATACCTATGGTGTGGTTTATGAAATGAACTGAAAATGTTTAAATGCCTAATTATGTTCAGTTGCATACATACCTATAACTATACTCATAATAATCTAGTCATTCAGAATACTATTCAAAGCAGTGGCTATATAAAGTATAAAAAAATACTAAAATTGCGTCAAAATCAACTTGTAATATCAATAAAATTGCGCATCGGTCTCACTAGCTCGCACCGCCACGCGAGCTGCGTGTTTCAATTTTTTTTTTATTGACTAGTTTCGATTTAACTAAGGATTTTCTGTTTTTTAGGTACTACAAAGAAGTTCCCCCGATTCCACAAGCTTGGTGACCTAAAAATATATCCGCGACAATGTAACAAAGTGTTTAATCAATCAATGCATATTCTCTTATGTAAATGGAATGTATTTTAATAGAACGATTTCTTGTCGTATATTTATTTTATTTTACACACTTTTCGACGTTTATCAAAGTGGTGGTTTAATCCTGTTGGCTAGTCTGGTGGGCTATAATTTCAGGAAAACATGTTAGGAATGCTATCAGTTGTATTGTAAAGTCAGGAACACAAGCTACATGAGAATAATAAATAAACAATGACGAAATCTGATTTTCGTTATACATGACGTTGTTTCACATTGATAAATCTTTGTTCATAATTGGCAGCTGTTAACCAAACATACTAAGTTGAACATAAATATTTATGCCCTAACGTGTGGGAATATCAGCTGGTATTTATGTTATAAAGTATCAAGATTGTTTCTAAATGTGTTAACTTATTGTAATCCTCGAACGTCATGTCTGCAGCAGTGAATAATCGCCGGCCAAAAAATGTCGTGACTTCTAACTTGGTAAGATTATGCCATATTCATGTGTCATAAAATAAGAAACGGACATCCACTTAGCACGATTTACATATTTCACGCTATTTTAGTTGTTATCTGAAATAATCTTGCTAACACTAGTTTCTTTTTAAAGCCAGCTAAAAGTTAGAATAACTTCACAACCACATTAACCGAATCGTATCTTACAAATCAACAATGAATGGCAAAAACTCATCGATGATTAGGCACACAACCTCATAGTATAGATGTGGCTGTATTATTAAGTATAATCATTGTATACAGCTGATGTAGAATTCTACATAAACTGGCTGCGATAAACGTAAAAGAATAGACTTCTGTAACCGCTGTGCGCAAGCACATAAATCTAATTTAATGTACTCGTGGTTAGTGTCAGGGAGATAAACGGTTAGAACACCATCTACAACACCATTAATATTGATTCCGACCGTGCAAAATACCCCAATTAATGTCATGACATAAAAAAAAACTTTAGACATGAAACAGACTCCTCTCGGATGCCAAAGAAGAATACTTTACGCTACATAAAATTCAGTACCGGTATCATAATGTCGTTCGTTATAAAACGTGACAAATTCAGAAATGATCATACGACAGATTCATGTTAGCTTGAGAGGAAGGACTATAATGTTGGAAACTTGCCAGAATCAAATACGGTAGAGCGCTATAACGGGATGTTGGTAAAACACAAAAAGGCAGAACAATCCGTCGATTTGAAACGGCCACCGACATCAAAGGACCGCTTCGGGTCCTCGGCATGTTTAATTCAGCAGGGTATCTACGATTAAGTACGATAGCCTTGATATGGCGTCGCGTTCTCTGAGGAAATGGTCACGTAGCTAAAATTCGTTGAGCACCATGCATGACTAAGCCAGCTAGTTTATCATATGTAATAACATCTACTGAAATAAAGACTATTTATCTCGTACCCACGAAACGGAATATAATCTGTATTCAATATGAGATGTTTCCTGTTCCGAGTGCCATTAAATATTTGTGAATTAAATCAGGGATTACACATCAAATGCTACTCATAAAATTTCGTCGAAAGAAAGAGGAGTATTCAACTATTGCGCAATACTGTTTAGTTTTATCTTTATAACCAAAGCACAAAATGTGTTAAAATGTGTAATTTGCCTCAGAGTCAGAGTAATTTTAATTAAAATGAAGGTTACTCCCATTAATGTCGGAACTAGCTACGTGTGATAGAATATCCCTTGCATATTAGACGGCCGGATAGCCCAGCGGTTAGAGAACCTGACTGTGAAGCTTAAGGTCCCGGGTTCGATCCCCGGTCGGGGCAGATGTTTGTATGATGAATACGAATGTTTGCTTTCGAGTCTTGGATGTTTATCTGTATATAAGTAAGTTTATCCGTTGTCTAGTACCCATAACACAGGCATTAAATTGCCTACTTTGGGACTAGGTGATTGGTGTAAAAATTGTCCAGTGATATTTATTTATTTATTTATTTATTTATATTTCAGGGCTACCACTACCACTTCATTAGAGCAAATAAATACCTAAAGTTATCTTACTAATTAACAGACATGACTTTTGCAAATTGAAAATTGCAAATGAAACTGTAATAGAAAGTAACTACCGTATAGAGGTATTAATTGATACTTAAAACTACTCATTGCCTTTTGAACGAATATTTCTTCATTAAAACGAGTTCAGATATCACGTTAAACGATTTCAAAACAGCTGTGATTTCAAACAGGCATCAACTTATATTTCAGTTTGTTTTTAGAAGCTGGCAGCCCTGGTAAGTTCCTGCTTTTGTAGTGTATCATTTATATCATCTACTGTCAGCTAATGTGACTAAATAAGATACATCCGTAATGGCAGCTACCTTGTAAACGTCAGAACGGGGATCATAATAAGTCTCATACCACAATTCATAAAGGTTCATGTATGAAGTCGTCATAAGAACGTGCGAGAAAAACTTGAGCATTTCTCGGAAATGTATGTGCACTAACGATGTCGAGTCGTCTTTTTCCTTACGAGTTCAAAATATTACGTACAGCTTTGTTTTGACTAAATCGATAACAACCTTAAATTTGAAGGTGCTTCAATGACTTGAGTATTGCAAATTATTAGTTTATCAGCCGGAAATTTATTTTGGTAGAAGGGTCCACAAGATGAGAAAAATAGTAATAAGTACTCGAATAAATTCAACTACGATGGATGTAGTAGTTACCCTCTAAAATGAAAATAACCAAAAACTACCAAATAATCTACATTTGGATAAATCACACTAATTGCTTGAAGTTACGATAAAAAGACTGGCACAGAAAATGCATAAAATTTTGCACGAAATTAAAGTAATACGACCCGCTACTTTGGCATAACTATGTAAAAAATACAGTTACATCACACAGTCTCACCCGTCATGTCATGTTTATTAAACAGGTGCTTGATCTAAATGTAGATTTCGACTTCGCTTTCAGATATAATATCGTAGTAATATTTGTTCTCAAGATATCTAAATACGATCTAACGTCTTTGGACACAGGGTTGAACACATGTGTTGGCACATTAACTGCTTCGAGATCTATAAAGACAACTGTGGCTTCATTTAAAATATGATATAAATTGGAATTAAAATTTATTATCTAGCTAGTAAGACAAACATAAACATTTATAAGATTGAAATTCAATTGCAAAGTCCCGGACCTTTAACAGCCACGTAATTAATGACTGTCGCGGACTTGCAGAAACTACCTAATTTAGTCTAGATAGAGTATGTAATCTGATTGAAGACAATAATGGTAGGAAAAACACTGAGCCGTAATAACCTGGTGTTTATATCAACGGGAAAGAACAATCTTACTGACAATGACCCATGAATCATGGCGTGAATAAAGATTAAACCACAAGAGCGAAACAGAGGAAGTTTAGACAACGGCTCAATTTAAATAACCACAGGTAGTTCTTTGGTGGTCTTTAATTAGTAAATATTCTCTGACTCAGAGGTAAATTTAATTGAAGTAGGTATCATTACCTATCTGCATATGATCATTCTTAAATTTCTCTGCTTTAGCATAAAAAAAATATGGAAGTTTTAGTACACTTGGTCATATGTCTCCTGATATTACTTAATTAAACTAATGTTAGCAAAGGTACTATTAAACTGGAGAAGTTTTCAAGTGCGTAGCTATTGATATCGTGACAGTAACAAATTACTGAGAGAGTAAAAAGTTCATGGATGGAAGGGACACATTAGGCTTGATGAATGTGCGCAAACAACCCAACACGAAAGTCAAGGCTAATGCGCCAGTTAACGACTTTGACCGCTGAAAACTACTCAATTTATAATGTTTACCTAGTCAAATGCGATAATATCTCAATCGAAGCCGTACTAACTATAGAACGACCACATGCAGTCAAGTTTCAGAACGAAAAGCAAGTAATGTTTACGCTGAGACTTCAAATGGATTCCTTCTATTTCGGAATCAACTATGCCACGTGGGATTTTTATTACTCCAGATATCTGAGTGTCTCCACAACGCTGAAAGTCATTGGTAGATAGATGTTCTCTATTTCTTGAGCTAGGTTTAAGAAACGTTCAAATAACCAACGTTCAATATTTCCAACTGAACAAACCCACTGCCTTGGACGAAACTATAACCAATCATATGCGTGCCGCCCCTAATGCAAAATCAAAGTATCTTCTTAAAAAGGTCGGTCTTTCAAATTACCCCAACAGAACAAACTATACCACAAGGTATTAAGTTCTACTGTTGCTTTACGCAAATTTTAGAGTTGCTTGCTAAATGCCGACTTGTTTGTATCTACATCCGGACGCACTACTGACAGTAACCGTCCTGTTATGATTACGACGGGATTACCGCTAGGGGCAGCACCCTAGCGTTGTAATGACAATAAATTAACCTTGCTAACATGGTATTGAGAAATCCAGCCAGTAGGTATCACATGGACGCAATGACCATAGAATCTATGGCATAGATTTACTCTGAGATGCAGTACGCCATCACTGTTCCTCGCGCTGCACAGCAAAGGATAAATAAATGGGTGATTGTATTAGTACTTACTCCATGGCTTCATGCCATGTAGACGATTTTCCTAAAGCCATAAGTAGAATACCAAATGCTAAGCAATTTCCTACGATGCATCGAGTTTCGTAAGTCATTTATATACAAACAGTTAACCAATCAACCTACAAGCAACCTAGAATTATGCTGAAAGCGGCTGCGTAGCGTGAAATAGTCATGGTTTTGTCTATGTAACACTGCCTACTTCTTCTGTGAACATAGGTGTCATGTATAATGATATGAGTATGTATGTATGTATATATGTTAACAAGTCATAAATCAATCAAGTCACCATCGGCGTCAATTGGTGGAATTGAGGAGTGGTTTTACCACAATAGTACATTGAGTATCTAGGGGAGGAAATGGAACATTATTA
>BHDV01005900.1:567950-585802 GCA_005406045.1 Adoxophyes honmai | reverse complement strand
AGGAATGTGCATGGAAATTAGTATGGAAGAGCAACCACCTTCATGCGGTTTCCAATGGGACTTCGGGGGTAACAAGACTCTTCGTTTGCTGTGTACGGTTTTTTTAACAGTAAAATTATACGATAGTACGCATTTTGTTAGGCTCTAATTATATTAGGTATTAGGCTTAAAACGCACTTACAATGGAATATTGAATTCCTTTAGGATTCTTCATACAAGAAACATGATAGGTACTTTGTAGTTTTTACTTTTAAGCCTTTTATTTGATTTCTTTGCTTTTTGATAATACTTATGCACAAGCGTTTAGGTAAACGAAAATCTAATAACCCAGCCAGGACTGTAACCTCAGGACGTACCTACTTCTTTAAGGGTTGGTCAAAATCGGAATATTATTATAGGTACTTATATCAAAAATGAATGGTAATGAAGTATATTTAGTTGCTGAAATTACTAAAATTAGTCAGCAAAAAGCTTGTATCGAAAATGTACTTTTTGTTGGATAGTGAGTAAAGAAGTAGTAGGCAGTAGTGAAGAATTGCATTTCAAACAAGTCATGGAAATAGCTGTTACCTAAATTGTGCTTCATTTCGATTTCGATCACTTTCGATTACTTAACATGCACGCTTACTGGAAATAATCCCATGACGCTCTTCACCAAAAAAGGCCAATTTTTCCGAGCCAACGTCGAAGAAAATCCATTCTTATTTACATTTCACACTTCAATTTCCCTTATCCTATGCTCGTGTAGCAAATTGCTTATTTGGGAACAAGGGCGTGTCGTTTTGAGCTGAACGAGTCATCTGGAGTCAATTGCCGCGACCCTGGCCAAATTGGCTTGGGATCAACGCAAGTCGATCGTTGATGGGGATCGTAATGACTATCGGAAAATACAAAATTGGCAAATTTGTTCAACTACACACTTAACTTCCGATACAATACAGAAATGAGGCGATGGCTGAGCTGAGCGCTATATCTACTTTGAAACAAGCTACAAGCTTTTATTTCGTTTCACCTGTCCCGATGTTAAGTAATGTTTCCAGTTTATGTTGTTTTCTCTCGTATTTACTTTATGCGGCTCAAACGTCGAGTTAGTTAAAATCTAATTAAAAACACGTAATGAACTCCCATTTCCTGGTGAAATTTGATACATTTCCCGGTGAAATTCTTGTACCTTAATCGGATCAGTCGGATCTCTGCACAAATAATCTGGAAGTGAATTCAGGTGACCAAGTCAGGACCGTCTCCGCAGCAGGAACGCTTCAACGGTTCCGATTCACTTGTAATCTAGTATAGGTAGGTACTAGTGAAACATAGTATAGTACATAATTTAGAATACAAAATGTTTAAGTACTTAGTTAGTCGTTTCTATACTTCCTGATGTTTTTAGTGTGTTGTTTTAACGCCTCTGACATAAGTATTCATTCTCGAATTGAATGAAGTCCCAAAATGATAAAAAAGTAGGATGGATGAAAATTCATTTCACATGGAATTTAATATCCCGTATGAAAAAAAAAACAGTCAACAAAATAAGCTTGAATCGAAAATGATTTTTGATGGTCTGGTTATTAAAGAAGTTTTAATTACGGGATTTGGTGAATCGTAAATTGTGTTTTTCAAAGTACCTACTGTGCTATTTGGTTACACGGCAAATTCTGAAAACTTATTCGAAAAGTTCGATAACACCAAAAATATGTATGTATGTATGTATGTAACTCTTTATTGTACAAAATAAACACATGACAAAATAACAAGTATAAAACAACACAAGTACAAAGGCGAACATATCCCTAAAGGGATCTCTTCCTGCTGACCTTCAAGCGATTGACAAAACATATGAAATTAGAGTAGACACACAATGAAAGTTGAGAAAGAAATAAAATAAAATACCATTAACCTAAGTAATTAAATATATTATAATTTACATACTACAATAAATCTAGACATACATATGCAAGTACATAAAATACACATTATAATAATACATAATAGACTAATACATACAAAAATAAATATACTACTTTCAAATACATAAACCTACAAGTTTACCTACACTATCCAGAATACAGACAACACCGCACACGTTCAGGAGGAGCTGTCGAGCACAAACGATTCCGCAGGGTCGCAACGGTCTGCGATTTCTTGATATCACCAGGTAACAGATTCCACAGCCGGACAGCATGCACAGAGAAGGAATTGGAGTAGGATTTGGACTTAACGATAGGAAACGCAAGAGAGAGATTGTCACTCGACCGTAATCGATTCCCGGAACCGTCGGCCAAGTAACTAAATCTCTCTGCTAGGTAGGAAGGGGACTTAGGATTAAACAGGACATTAAAAAGCAACGAAAGGATGTGGACACTACGACGGAAACGAATCGGCAGCCACCTCAACTGAGCCCGGAAGCAAGATACGTGGTCATACTTGCGTAAGCCAAATATATAGCGTATGCACACATTCTGCAAACGTTCGAGCCTATCGAGTAACTGCTCAGAGAGGTCGAGATAAGCAATGTCGCCGTAATCCAGTAGTGGAAGCAAGAGTGCCTGAGCAAGAGAAACCTTAGTGTGCTGGGGAAGGAAGTAAAATATATACCTATAGGGTAGGTACTTATAAGGTGGATAAGGAAAAACGTTTATGAGATCGTCTCTTTGTGCGTTTGTCTATAGATCTGTCTGTCAAAACCTAGTAACTCGTGCAGGGATCAAACTGAAATTACGTAAAGAGTTGTAAACAAGACTTAAGACTTCTCCAAGTTGGTCCTATAAGGTGATAGCATCCACTTAATATGACCACGGATGGGATATTACCCCCCTTTCCTGAAACAAAGTATATATTCGCTTAGGCACATCAACATTAAACATCACGCCTGTATTCCCAAAGGAAGGTCGTCCGAAATGTAATTCAGCCTAAATACGTCCCACTGCTGGGCACAAGCCTCTTCAGTATCAGAGGGTTTGGGCTCGTCCCACGCTAGTCCAAACTGGGAACTCGACACACAACACTGAGTTACGTGGCAAATATCAAAATTTAGAGGTACCTGGGATTCGAAGCGACATTCCTGCGCAAATTTTTGACCATTGTACGCTATAATATGCATCACAAAAAATTTCAATCTTAAAACATTTTTTCTTGTACCAACACAGAATTAAAAACGACAGCAATTTAGTTCCAGTCATGACGATATCAATACGAGGTCAAGCCGGCACTGTCTAAGAAAATAAGAATATTATAGGTATGAGCATATTGCATGTATATGTGTAGAATAGTTCTTGATTAAAACTAAACGCAGTGAAGAACATCTAATGTGAAGAATCATACAGACTTTCTCATTTCGCGTTTAGGTTTAGTAAAGTGGGAGAATTACAAGGGCGGGATCAGGGACCGCTGCCCCCCGTGCTAGGACTTTGTTGACCAAAAATGTAATTGAGCTTGTCACAACTAAATAAAACAACGTGAACCCCTCTCCTGTGCTTAACAATGCCCTTCCTACAGCTAGGTGACCCCCACCGTTGACATGCTAGATCCTTCCCTGACAAGTATATGGGTAAATATTTGGGCGTTTGAAACGCTGTCATTATTCTCAACACTTTTTTTATTAGATTTATTTAGAAATTGGTATAATAAGTGTGTCATATAGTGTCTATGTCTTGCAAATAAGTACACACTGGACTATTATATACACATTTCCAACAGTATCTAATAAAAAAAGTGTTGAGAATAATGACAGCGGTTCAAACGCCCGAATATTTACCCATATACGAGACGAGAATACGACAATAGCCGGTCTAATCCTAGATAACTTCATGCCAACCCGTATTCACCACTCCATTTCTTCCGTGGATGACGCAAAAGGTGACTAAGGAAATAGGTTAACGTAGGTATAGGCTAGCAACCTGTCACTATTGTAACTCTCAACTTTACACGGAAAAAATATGCCAGAAGTGTGAAGTCCATAATATGTTCTGCTTAGCACATTTGGGAATGAGTACTGTTTGTACGTAACTTCATGCCATTGACCATATTGTGATTCCAACTTTAAAACCTTCTCATCATTCCAGAACATCCTAACGGTAACATTGGTGCTGGGCGCAGCGGTGCTCTCATCCAGCACGGTCATAAAGTCCTCGGAGATCGGAGCTATCCCCCCCAACTTCGAGCTTCTGATCCTGCATAACAACGACATGCACGCGCGCTTCGAACAGACCTCGCAGCTGAGCGGGGCCTGCACCACGGCGGACAGGGAAGCGGGGAAGTGCTACGGAGGGTTCCCCAGAGTTGCTACTGTGTAAGTTTCGGTTACTTTTCTAGGGTTCCTTACCTCCTCTTTCATCTATCCTCCTGAAGACCGACGTCAACTTATGTATAGTTCAAAACTGAGTCTTGATGTCCCCCAACTTTGAGCTGCTGATCCTGCATAACAACGACATGCACGCGCGCTTCGAACAGACCTCGCAGCTGAGCGGGGCCTGCACCACGGCGGACAGGGAAGCAGGAAAATGCTACGGAGGGTTCCCCAGGGTTGCTACTGTGTAAGTTTCGGTTATCTTTCTAGGGTTCCTTACCTCCTCTTTCATCTATCCTCTTGACGACCGACGTCAAATTATGTGTAGTTCAAAACTGGGTCTTAATGCCCCCCAACTTTGAGCTGTTGATCCACAACAACGACATGCACGCGCGCTTCGAACAGACCTCGCAGCTGAGCGGGGCCTGCACCACGGCGGACAGAGAAGCGGGGAAGTGCTACGGAGGGTTCCCCAGAATTGCTACTGTGTAAGTTTCGGTTACTTTTCTAGGGTTCCTTACCTCCTCTTTCATCTATCCTCCTGAAGACCGACGTCAACTTACGTATAGTTCAAAACTGAGTCTTAATGCCCCCCAACTTTGAGCTGCTGATCCTGCATAACAACGACATGCACGCGCGCTTCGAACAGACCTCGCAGCTGAGCGTGGCCTGCACCACGGCAGACAGGGAAGCAGGAAAATGCTACGGAGGTTTCCCCAGAGTTGCTACTGTGTAAGTTTCGGTTACCTTACTAAGATTCTTTACCTCCTATTTCATCTGTTTTTTTATTAGTCCCGCCATCTTCTTTTCGACCTGCCTCAACGTCGCTACGTTTAACTTTGAATTATCCTTAAGGCTACGAAACGTTAATAGTCCTAGTTTTGACTGTGTTTCGTGTATTCTGGCTATCACATTTCGGATTACAGGTTTACCTAATCAAGTATTGAAGTACCTAAGTTTGCGCGTTGCTTTCCATGAGAAGTAAGTCACTAACAACACTTTATTGTATCAAAGGAAAGACACGAAATACAAATAAAAAATACAAATGCAATGGCAAATAACAAAGGTGGACTTATTCCTCAAGGGATCTCTACTTAAAACGTTCCACTCCGAAAGCAAGGTCTAGCTCGCTATCATACATTTATTATGAAATTTGAACGTGGTGGCATTTAGTGAAACTCAATTTCTGAAAGAAAAAAAAAGTACTTTGAGGTAGTCCTAAGTCCTGGACTTACTTAGTGTGTCAATATTACGAGTATAAATAGGTACATTAGTTCATTGGGTGACCAGTTACGTTACAGGTAAAACGTTGCTGTTAATTTTTTCGTCTTACAACCGGTATTAATTATGGTTGGATACGAAGTGGATAGCAGATTATACTTAAGCTGTGCCTAAACAACCTTGACACGAAATCGGTGATTCATCGTTTAGGAGTTAAGTGACAGACAGCCAATATTTGTTTTAGTCTTTTCATTTCTTACATAGGAAACTAGCAGTACAGTACGTTAATATCTACATCTCTATAAAAAAAAATCACAGCATCACTTGTGGCTGGACAGGTGCCGCTGCTTTTTTTTTTTTGTTATATGTGTTAAGAAAAATCCGAGGAAAATAATTAAGTATATTAAATTTTCTACCAATTTTAGCGTTTATGATAATTTGATAATACATAGGAATAACTTTTTTTATGTAAATAATCCTACACTGAGAACGAGCATCGATAGAATGAAAAGCCAGTTATATTTTGCCTGTTTCCATGTTTGAATCTAGGCGCCAGATGAAAAAAACTGATATTGTTTTAAAATTTTACAAATTTTAAAGACAGATAATCGTGTGTCAGGTCACTCTAACAACACATAACACATATGTAAATATCACATCTAGGTATCTTTTCAAATGATGTATGCGGAAACACACGTTACATGGACAAAGCCCTGACTAAGTATTACAAATTATATAGCAATATTTTGCTCAATTTTAGATTTAAAGAGCCATAATAGAGACAGGTTGTCGTCTAAAGCGCACCCGACCTATTTCCTCAGTATAAGCAGGGGTTGACCACTCCACAGATTAGATACGCTCCTCATGAAAACTCGTGAAAGGTCGACGGCAAGCACGTAACGGTAGAAAGAGACCACAGCATTTTTCCGCCCAAACAATAAACATGTTCGGAGTGGACATTCTGTACATAGTAGGAACTATTAAATATGAGTAACTATGTGCTATGAGTGACTAAGTAAACATGTGAAAGAACATAAACGCTCTAAACAGGAAACGAGTACTAATCCTCTAACATCACAAATACCCATACGGTTCTACTAATCCGCATGCGAGGGATTAAAACGAAACTACGTTCGGATTTTAATTGCACTCTAGTCTGCCATTTCGTAATTGCTATTTTTAAATGTTCCGCATTTCTTTCTGCTTATATTACCTCGCGATTTGTCACGTGCTTTTACAACGTCCATGTAAAGTTTAACGGCCTTAATTTAGATACAAATGTTTAACGCACATACGACAGAACAGAGCACACGAAACCTTACATACCTAAACCAAACCAATTTCACGCCTCGTCGTTACGTTTCAAGTTAGATAAAAAGGTATAATAGTAATATTATGTTGCCAGCCTTTCACCCAAAACATACCTTATCTATTTTCTAAATTTATTCTAATAAAAAAAGAGATTACTAACATAGCGAGAAAATTTACACGCAGTGATAAGTAATGATCCAAACGCACTGACAGCAGAAGCAGAGCGGAGCGGCGCGGCGCGGTGGCGTGATGGTATGTAAGAACGAAACGCTTATTTATCCGCGGATGCAATGTGCTCGCTCCTTCGATTGATTCCGAATATTACAACCAATACCGTGACGCTACCGCGCCGCGCTGGCCCGCTTCCGCCATCAGTGCGTGTGGAGCTTAAGTATTCTCCAGTTTTCTGTAAAGCCATTGGCCCAAAACACCGCCATTATAACTGTCACCAAGTAACAAGATTGATCGATTTAGGTTGGCAATATATTAAAATACGCAAGGTATCGTTATACCTCAACCTTTCTGTAATCATCTCCGTCTAATGAAGCTGATATCGATTCCAAAATACTAGTCTAATGAGTCACTATTTATAGCCTCTAGTATGTCACTCAGACGTTCTCCAGTACATCGTACCGGTAAGGCAGACGACTTAGACTAACTTTAATTATAGACAAACGCCGTGGTCTTTTTCTAAGACGGATTGCACCTACCTACAGACATCTATAAGCATCGGTCAAGTGTTCCCCAGTTCTAATCATACATATTCAAATATGTATGTGAAACTATTGTTCAAAACATATCAATATAGGAAGTAGAAGTAAAAAGAACAAAGGTGAATACCTAGGTAAGGTGTATCCCTTAAAGGATCTCTTCCTGCTGACCTTCCTAAAATTCTCAGTGTGTGGCAAAAAACGCAGAAAACACTTAAAACTAAAGGTAAACAATCTGTCTCAAATCACCACTAATGGGTAATGGTATATAATACCTAGAAGGCTGGCAGCATTACCACTGTTTTGTTTCTGGACATATCTTCATGATGAACGGTCGGGCCTCACCAAATAGCGATAACAATTAGTGGTAGTTTCCCGTTGCTTTCCGCCGACCCCTTTCCACTTTCAGAGGGCATTTTGTACCACAAGATCGTTTTAACCTCCAATCGGTTACCCGATCGGGGAATGGATATAGCTACCATTAGTTTTTAGCAGGAGATATCACAACAGGGTAGAGGTCATTGCCGCCCTAAGGCGCGCGTAGGTGTTGTTGCCCAGATAGATGTAACTTCCGATCTCTCCTTAATCCCCCATTTTGATTAAGTTTACTTTAAATTATCTATTTTCTGATTTCCATTTATTGAATGAGAAGACGTAGGTAACATTCGTTTACTCACCTTTCCAGGGTTAAGGAAGCGAGAAGGAAGGCTGCGACCGGGGAAGGACCACCCGTCCTCTATCTCAATGCTGGTGACACTTACACTGGAACAGCTTGGTTCACCATTTACAAGTGGAAGATTGCCGCCGAGTTTATCAACGCTCTGAGGCCAGATGCTGTTGTAAGTTATCTCTTCTTTCATTCAATTTTCTATAATTAATTTCTGGAGGAAATAATGTTTCAAAGAAAAAGAGCAGACACTTTTGTATCTTCACTGAACTGAATGCAAATGAAAAGGTTGATCATGAAATCTACAGGCTCACGGAACATCGGCTTATGTAAGATGCAATGTGAACAGACAGAGGATGTACCTACTGCTTTACATTTTGATTGATCAAGCACGTCAGATGCAGATTATTTATTTAATCTGCCATTATAGGTTACTTTTCTTAATGCGGTATACAATTAATTTTTACAGTACGTAAAACCTTTTCATTTGCTTTCTAAGTCGACATAAAAGTGAAGTGAGATGTACTCTGCCTATTTTTGGAACTTAGCTAGACAAAGAGAACTTATTCGAAATCGTTGAGATTTATTCTGCAATAACAATGATGACGGCATTCGTTTTTTCACTGTAAATGCTTAAAATTTCGAGTAAGGTCACTTTTGATCTAGATAAGTGAATAAAATAATGTATTCCTTTGTCGTATGACGTAATTGTGTGTTTAGCCGCTGCGAAAGGAAGGGGCTATTTTGTCGCTCAATTGTTTGTGACATTGTGCTGTTGTTAATGTGACTCTATCGTGATTTGTGTTCGTGACATTTCTGCAATTATGTATATTTCAATGCGAATTTTAACATCTATTACATACTTTGTGTACTTCTGAGACTACTACATCTACGTACGTTTTAACGTTGCGACAAACTGAGGAGATGAATCTTTGGTGAAAACTTTGGTTTCTAATGTGAAGCATAATGATTTCCATTTAACCTTGTTAAAAACGCGTCCTTTCTGAAAACAAGTCCTCCAGATTTCGCTTAAAATTGTTCTTAATTGGTATAACAGACATTTCAAGGAAACATTACATACGACTCTACTTTTTCCGTAAAAAGTGGAAGTACATTTCGAAGATTTCAGAGTCCAAAAAATAATTTCTGCAATGTTGGTCGCCGATGTTTTGTTCCCGACGCGGCATAATGAGGTTTGGCAGATCCGTGCGTTCGTGGAATTATAGGAAAAATCAATACATAGTCAACTTGTTGCGTCACAGCTAGAGATGGGCATCGGGTAAATACTAGACTAGTTATTTTAAAAATATGATTTTTATACGACTACGAGATAGTATGAAATACATTCACGTGAGTAAGGGATTTAGCTCTTAGCTCCACGAAGTCCTACCACACAAACTATAAAAAAGCATGTCGTAAAGTGAATATAACAACTTATGAAATACTAAAAATTTAAATGAAAGTCCGTAAAAATTAAAAGATAAAAACTAAAAATTGTTGGAGAAAAGCAAAATCTTTGAAAACTCTATCTTTTACAGCATGTCGTATAATTCGTCTATTCAAAAAAATTGGAGAGCAATTAGATAAAACAATTTCGTTACATATAAGTATCTGGATATCAGTTTCAATTCCGTGCTCATCTCTTCTCTACTCTGAAAGCTACATTATGTATATTACGCCGGTACCTACATAGTTCCGCATTTAATTTAAGTTTACACGTAACATTTTGTCCTCGTAATTTGCTGGCACAAAACCCGGCGAACTGTTTTTCAAACACCATCTATGTAACAATTCGTATTTAGAGGACAGAATTGGTCGTTTTTGTTGAAAAATATTGTCCTGATTGCGCCAACAAATCGCTAATGTTGGA
The DNA here is from genome assembly GCA_005406045.1 of Adoxophyes honmai. Lineage (NCBI taxonomy): Eukaryota > Metazoa > Arthropoda > Insecta > Lepidoptera > Tortricidae > Adoxophyes > Adoxophyes honmai. The sequence continues at coordinate 575,741 of BHDV01005900.1, read as the reverse complement.
ATGTTTGTAAATTGGTTTTGAACTTCTTCTCACAGCTGTTCAAGGGAAGTGACTCAAGCTAAAATTTGCTGTATTTGTAACCTATTTCAATGTTACACTTGCGATCTAAATTTAGCTCATTTAAATTATTGATTTGAATTGAAATAAATGTTGTGTAACAAATAATTAAATCGACTTTCGGTCTGTTAATGGATCTCTCTCCGTCGATATTCGAGCAATTGATAGGCCATTGAGAAATAAGTGTATAACTAACTACAAAAAAAGTATTAAAGGAAATTAAATTAAAAATTAATCTATATTAATAAAAATTAATTGCTGTTCGTTAGTCTCGCTAAAACTCTAGAACGGGTGTACCGATTCGGCTAATTTTAGTCTTAAAATATTTGTGGAAGTCCATGGAAGGTTTAAATAGTGAGAAAATTTGGAAATCTCGCGAAAAAAAGTTGCCAAAGCAGAACGAAGTTCGTCGGGCCAGCTAGTTTAAAATAAAATACATATAATCATAAATACGATAATAAACTAACAGCATTACACACAAGATAAGACGACTAAAGACGTTGCTACAACAGTATTATCCATTCAAGAGGAACAATCAAGCCAATACTACATCGAGCGATTCTGCAGGATAGCAACAGTCTCTAATTACATTATATATTTTTTCCTCCTACGAGGAATCGCCTTCTGTGAATTTATTTAAATTCGGTGGGTTTTTTCTATATTAATCTGCGCTATACCCATATTTATAAAAGATATAGGTAACTAATCAATTTACTGTAAGCAGTAGGTAATAAAACCTCAGAGGAAAGAGGTTTTAGCGTAAGTCAATACTTTTATCACAGGATGTTTGGAATTTCCGCTGAACAAAAATGTAATGGAATGAATGTTGCTTCAAGACTTAACACGTGCTTCTTTCTAATTAGTCATCTTGGTACACTACTAAATCATTTTGTTTGCTTACATCCGCTTTTTAGACGCCTAATTATCTATTAAGTACTCATTTGCTATGTACTTACATCTACTTGTAAAGAATGTAAATCTCCATATTTTCTTCCTTTTATAAATAAAGAGCAGTAGGTACCTACTATTTACGCTACTTATGTATTTATTAACGTTTTTTTGGTGGTTGATGGTTGGTGGTGGTAAATAACTAAATACATAGATATCAGATATACAAGTATAACTTATAGAATCAAAGCAATAAAATGCATTTCAAATAAGCACTAAACATCACTGACATTTATTCCATTTTTATCTAAATAACCTAATTTTCCTAATTACTTTTTCTATTCAGACTAAACATTATTAATTATTATACTAACTTTTTACTCAGCTTGCACTAAACTAACACCCTAACAAACAATTTGAATTTCAGTCACTGGGCATCAACGACATTGAAACGGGATCGGACCAACTCTCCCCTTTCCTCGATGAAATCCAAACAAACATCGTAACAAGCAACGTTTTCCTCAACAACAAAAACGAAAAATTACAGAAATCTACAATTTTTGACGTAAACGGAGTTAAAGTTGGAATTGTTGGATATCTAACGCCAAATTACAACATAATCGAGAACAAAAACGTTGAATACATAAATGAGGTATTAGCCGTCAGAGACGAAGTTACGAACCTTAGAGCTCAAGGAGCTAAAATTGTCATTGCTCTCGGTCATTCCAATACAAACATGGATCAAGAAATCGCCAAAGATATCGAAGGCGTAGATTTGGTTATCAACGGCCATAAAAATCAATATTTCTGGAATGGAAAATCCAGGGTCGACGAATTGCCAATTCTTAGCAACACCATTACCCAGCGTCAACAGTCCGGGAAAGAGGTTCCTGTATTGCAATCAGTAGCATATGACAAATACTTGGGGAAAATAAGCATTAAATTCGATGTCAACGGTAACGTTGCTAACGTTAAGACAAATCCAATTCTCTTAGATGAGTCTATTCCACAAGATCCAGAATCCGTCGCAATTATTAAACAATACACTTATGACGTAGTGGAAAGATCAACTGAGGTTGTTGGTAACACATCTGTTGTACTGGATGGCGACGGGTGTGCGACTGAAGAGTGCAATCTAGGCAATTTGATAGCAGACGCCATTGTGTACTTCCATGCCTTAGATTTCGAAGGAGAACGTTGGACTGACGCCCCTATAGCGATGATACATAGCGGAGCAATTGCCGACTCTATAGCACCACCGAACAGACCAGCTGCAGTCACAAGAGGTGACCTAATGTCTGCTTTACCCACGGAGAGTAACGTTGCGCTTGTGACAGTCAGTGGCACAGTTTTAAACGAAATACTTGAACATGCCGTTGCCGAATACAGTGTACGAAATCCTACTGGGCAATTTTTGCACTTCTCTGGTGTCCGTGTGGTCTACGACTTCGCGCGTGAGCCGGGCTCCCGAGTGGTCAGTGCGGTCGTTCGCTGCCACAATTGTTATTTGCCTACGTTCTACGTCATTGATAGCTGGCGGGATTACCCTATACTGATGCCCGCAGCTTTGGCAGATGGTGAATTCGGCTATGAAATGCTGAGGGGTCAACCTAGAGTAGACTTGGAGTACGACGAGTTGACAAGCGTGGCTGAATTTATCCGCTTGCGCAGTCCGGTGTACCCTGAGGTCTCTGGACGAATCAGCTTACTCAACGTAGACGCATTACAAGATTCGTCGATGTCTCTTACAGCAACGTGTTCAATGACCTTCCTTGCAGCGATATCTGCTTCTTTTTCTTTAGTTCAATGAGTATTAAATCAATGACTATACACTAATAAATCTTACTGCACATGACATTTGTTTTATTATTTACAAAGGGAAATAATTGGCGATAAGAAATCAAACAGATTTATTTAAATCCCTAAAACAAAATGAAAATATTTATCGATGACAATTTATAATTAATTATCACTGCTATAACGTTCTAAAATTTTCCACGTCCAAAAACTCAATTACTTAAGTTGTTTAAAATAGGTATTAAAATGTTATGAGCCAATCAGCCACTTTAAAACGATCGTGACGTCATAATACTGTCATAAATTACATAAATGTCATGCAAACGCGTTGTGACAAAAATGTAACTATGTCATTCTTTATTTTATTATATAAAAACCCGCAAGATCGGGTTACTTTTCCCCTACTAGTTTACTTTGCTTACTTTGCCTAAAAAGTTACTGCAAATAATATAATACACAGAAAAATAATCCCATGATGGTGAGCTGATTGGTGTGGGCACAGTAAACTTGCAGGACTAAGTATCCAGAGAGTACCTACGGTGCCTTGATGATTATGATTACATTACGTCACATCCGTTTTGAGCAACTTGAATGTCTCGCAACATTTTTGCACTTTTCAATACTTTTTTTTTAAAACATAGGTGCGACTAGAAAAATCAGGTGCAAAAATTTTACGTATTAATGACTTAAATGATGCCTATTACCATTTAGTTTCCAATGCCGTAGTTTACGAAAGTAAGTTAATTTTGGTTTCCAATTTGCTAAGCATGGGTCTTAACAAGTTAAAATGATGTTTGCTTGATATTGCATGACAATGAAGTAACGTAACAAAAACAAGTAATAAAAAATTTCAAGGAAGTAAACTTATTGTTACTACGCATAATACGCATGAAACTGGCCAGTGAAAACTGAATACAACGTAACAATCAGACAAATCGCCTGTGTATAAAACTACTATTTTATTTGATCTGCTAGACTAGACTTAAAATACTTTTAATTTTACGGCTTTATATGTAGCTACTAAAACTTACTAACAAAAAGGTAAGTAAATAAGTGTACACTAACAAGAGAGGTAAGTATATAAATGTAAATATACTAACTAAATAGGTATGTGTTAAATTAGCCAATTATTTTTGTAATCATTTTACTGTTCTTCTTTTGTATTGTGTATGAAGTGTTTACTGACTTACTTATCAAGATTACCATTACATTATCTACAACTTCCGCTTTCAAGTAATTTGATTTGACTATAGGAACTGTTATTTATGAATTAAAATAACTAATACCAATTTACGGGTATGCATGCCAGATGCTCTTGGGCTGCAGGCTGCATCATCAATCAATTTACTATTATTTTTATCTTTCAGTCACTCGGAAACCATGAATTGGATAACGGCGTATCTGGGCTCACGCCGTTCATCGCCAATCTGACATGCCCCGTGCTGGCCGCTAACCTCATCCTCACCAACGAACCCACGCTGGAAGCCGAACAAAATCTCATGAAATCTGTCATTTTCAACATAAACGGAACTAAAGTTGGAGTTATAGGGTACTTGACTCCCGACACCAAAGTCCTAGCCATAAGAAACGATGTAGAGTACATCGAGGAAACAATTGCTATTAAAGAAGAAGTAGCTAGACTCAAAAAAGAAAATGTCACTATATTAATCGCACTAGGACATTCAGGTTTTACGAAGGATTTAGAAATAGCAAAAGAAGTTGAAGGTATCGATTTAGTTATAGGGGGTCATACGAACACTTTTCTGTGGAACGGAACCACTCCAGACATAGAAACACCTCAAGGGCCATATCCAACATTAGTGAAACAAAAATCTGGACGCTTAGTTCCCGCAGTACAGGCTTATGCTTATACAAAATATTTAGGAAAATTACATTTAGTTTTTAATTCCGAAGGCGAAATTATATCTTACGATGGTAATCCGATACTCTTAAATTCTTCAGTGTCGCAAGACCCTGAAGTATTAGCAATTGTTGACCGCTACCGCGGTGAGGTAATGAAGATATCCGAAGTAGCAGTTGGCAATACTTCTGTTTTGTTAGATGGCCATAGTTGCAGGCTGAGAGAGTGCAATCTTGGAAACCTCATCGCCGATGCTATGGTTCACAAATATGCGGCATTATACAAAGGGGATGGCTGGACTGACGCGCCGATCGCAATCATTCAGGGTGGCGGTATAAGATCCTCAATAGCACACATTAGTTTACCGGCTGTAGTAACGACAGGAGATTTATTAACGGTGATGCCATTTGATGGCAACATGGTTAAAGTTTCTGTTAACGGAACTCTTATATGGAAGATGCTGGAACACTCTGTAGCCAGCTATAACACTATCCGTGCCCCTGGTCAGTTTTTGCAAGTTTCGGGTCTAAAAGTCGAATATGACTTTAAGTATCCACCTGGCAAGCGTGTTGTTAAAATCTTTGTGCGATGCGGAAACTGTTCTATACCATTATATTCTGCCTTAAACAAATCTGCAATGTACAATATACTGATGCCTTCTTTCTTATCAATGGGAGGCGATGGGTTTTCAATGTTTGATGGAAGACCAGCATCCTCCTTGGATTATGATGAGTTGAATGCAACTTCTGAATACGTCAGCAAAAGTAGCCCTGTATACCCGGCAACTGAAGGCCGAATAATGATACTTAACATAGCGAACTCTGCTACTGCTTTATCAGTGTCATTAGGATTTCTGTTTTCGGCACTATCAATTCTGCTATTCCAGTAATATTGGTAATCAGAATTAATGCATCTTAAGATACTTTACATGAGGTACCTATTCGTAGGTATTTTTGATGTACGTACACACCTACCTCAGGGGTTGTAATATAAGTGCCTGTTACCAAGGTATTAATGTTTTATGGTTTTGTTTTTATAAGAGTTACTCAATAAAACGTTAATTTTAAACCATTTGTTTGGTTAGCTATCTATGTTACCCTTTTATATGTGCATGTTTTTAAGAACTCAAGGTGAACTCATTTTAAAATAGAATTTAATTTTTGTACAAGTTATTTAGGTACTGTACAAAAAAACACTAAGGTAACAGGTAATACAAATCTATCTTATATATATTTGGCAGTTTATAAACAAGCCATAACGACTTATTTTTGTTACAGTCTCTTGGAAATCACGAATTCGACAACGGCGTGAGTGGACTTACTCCGTTTATTGAAAACTTGACATGTCCAGTCTTAGCCGCCAATCTCATCCTCAATAAAGTGCCAGAGCTGGCTCGGGAGAATAATCTTAAGAAATCCACCGTCATAGATGTCGACGGTGTTAAAATTGGAATAATCGGATACCTTACACCAGATACCAAAACTTTAGCTGTTCCAAACGACGTAGAATACATAGACGAGGTCGTGGCTGTTCGAGAAGAGGTCAAGAAATTACAGAACAAAAACATTGGCATCATTATCGCCCTTGGCCATTCGGGATATGTAAAAGACCTGGAAATAGCAAAGGAGGTAGATGGGGTGGATTTAGTGATTGGGGGGCATACTAACACCTTCCTGTGGAACGGCACGACTCCTGATTCAGAGCAGCCTCAAGGACCCTATCCGACCTACGTCACGCAAGCTTCAGGGCGTACCGTAGCCGTAGTACAGGCCTACGCGTATACCAAATATTTTGGTAACCTTCTGATTAATTTCGATACTAATGGAAAAATTAATCGTATAACTGGAAAACCGATTATCCTAGACAATTCAATAGCTCAAGACCCTGAAGTTGTCAAAATTATCGAACGATACAGAGGCGACGTACTTAACGTGGCGGATCAGGTTATCGGAAATACATCTGTCTTACTTGATGGTGAAAGTTGCAAATTAAAGGAGTGCAATTTAGGCAATTTGATAACTGATGCCATGGTATATCATTACGCAACGTTGTATAAGGGGCTTCACTGGACAGACGCTCCCATCGCTATAATTCAAGGTGGAGGCATAAGATCTTCTATATCGTACATGCACATGCCTGCCAACCTTACCAAAGGAGACCTGCTTATTGTTATGCCGTTCGAAGGGAGTTTGGTAACAGTGACCATGAATGGCAGCACTTTATTACAAATGCTTGAACACTCAGTTGCTAAACCTGATCCTCTGGCTCCACCAGGGGAGTTCCTTCAGTATTCAGGGGTGAAAGTAGTATACAATTATAATAAGTCACCAGGTTCCAGAGTAGTCGAAGCGTACGTGAGATGTTCAGAATGTCAAATACCACGGTACCTAAAACTCAATGAAACACAAACATACAAAGTCATAATGCCTTCATTTGTCGCCAATGGCGGCGATGGTTATGCCATGCTTATTAACCAGCCAAAAGTTACTTTGTATTACAACGAGTTGCAATGTACAGAATTTTACGTCAAGTACAGAAGTCCTGTGTTCCCGCAAGTAGAGGGAAGAATTTTAATAATCAATGATCACCACACAGGCTCGTCTCAGAGATTGTCCTTATCTATAAGTTTAATCCTATCTTTCGCGATAAGTCTGATAATTGTTCCTATGACTAGCTCGTAAGGTTTTCTTACGCTGATTAGTGAGCAGAGCGTTTAAATTAGATTGATACTCAACAAAGTTGTTCTAGAAGATGTTGTGGTTAGTTCTTATAGTTTGTTTTAGACTAAGACGATTTGACAACGGATATTAAATTAATATTAGACTGGTGTAAATGAAATAGAGAGGCTACCTACTGTGAAAATGCGCGTCAATGCTAAGTGGATTCACAGTAAAAAACATGATAAAATTTTGAAGACAGAATGTACATGAAACTGTTGTAGTAGATAAGTATGATATTGAACACTGACAGATATAATTTATGCTCACTCAGTTATTATTTTTATAAATGTCTACCTATGTAATGCTCAAATGTATTTGGATCATGAGAACAATAATGATTGTCATCAATACGGTAATAGTTCTGAAGTAATTGGTGATGATAGGTGAATCCTATACCTTTAAACGAGCAATTCTTGTATATATATTTATAAATATATACCAGCTATCTCGGAAACGGCTCTAACGATT
>BHDV01005900.1:537548-566802 GCA_005406045.1 Adoxophyes honmai | reverse complement strand
TAGTTTTACAACTTGTATTACCAGTATTTCAATGTATGCAAAAAATAATCCGAGTAAAGCTCGGTCACCCAGCTAGTTATTATTAAGTCTCGAGTTGAAAGTCAATGTTATTGTATTTTGAATGTGTAGAATTTTGGAATCCTAGCCGTCCTTAAATAATTATCAGTATTTAAGTATATGGAGTAATGTTATGTAGGTGCTTTATTAAGGGTGCATTAAGCCAAACTAGAATAAAATTCTTAGAAAAAAATCTTGGATTAAGTCACTCCTTAGTCGCGAGTAAATAATAATAAACTGAGAATACGAGTAAAGCGAATAAGAATAAAAATATAAATAAGCAAATAATAAAAAAAATATAAGAATAAAGCGTGGTAATAGTGACTTTTTCTAAGACTAGATTTTATTCCCGATTCGCTAAATCAAACTGTAGAATTTTTTTTAAGTAGAAACATGAACGAAACTGTTTAAAACAATAAAAACGCAAACGCTTTGCATCCAGTTCGTAATACGCTTCGTAGAAAAACTACAATTAGGTAACCTAAGTTTCAAGCCGGAGATTTAATCTTCGGGAGAGACGAGCACATTGGCTTGTGTGATACTGATAATGATAATGTCTTTTAATCGTATCTAAAAGAAATTAATTTCGATAGACCCAAATTTAAACCACAATTTTATTAACAACAACGCAACGCCAACAATGACCCAGTAGACTTAGCACGGCAACACGCGCACGTCATCTCACGCGGGACTATCCGTCATTTTCCGACGTCTCTAGTTGGACAATGACGAGTCAGTCACGCACGCGACTCGGCTCGCACCTTGCCCTGCTAAGCCAACAGATTAGTTTGCGATACTGACGTACAAGGCGACGAAAATCTTAAAAGATGTTGGCAAAATTTTCTAAATTTGTCCACACCGCTAGTCTCCAGCCGAAACTACGTTTTAGAACCGAAACCGAATTTCGGCGACGATCTGTGACAGTCGAAACCGACACTTTTGTTTGATCATGTTTTTAAAGGAAAAAATAGTAATTCACTCAGAAAGCTCGCAAGCATGAGTAGATACAATAAAAAAGTTAGTTAGACGGATTCTGATCTCTGACTCAAAGATCGAAGTCAGGCCTGAAACTAGTGACGAGTTTGTTGAATCGAACTTTGATACATATTAACGCGTGTAAATTTTTTGGGTTTTTCTAAAACAGTACAATTTTTTATTTTTAAAGGTTAACGCATTTCTATCGCCTGTTGTAACAACGTAGAAAACGGATTAATATTAGCTAGATCAGTAAAAGTCGGCCAAAGTGCCATAAGACCCCAACACTCTCTACTTACTATATCTGTAAGATTAAGTTATTATTGATGTCATGATTGACCGAAGAAATAAATGAATCTGTGTTTTAAATTGTCTATTATTTTATTCTTCATAAGCTGAAATATTTCTCAAACCTTGAGACTAATTTGAGGTGGGTTTTTATTAATAAGTTGATTGCTATGTATTTGATAGCTACTTTTACTGATTTTTATTTTTCTTCCAGTCACTCGGAAATCACGAGTTGGACGAGTATGTTGACGGACTGATTCCATTCGTGAGGAATGTATCTGCGCCTGTAGTTGCGGCCAATCTCATCTTGGACGAAGTACCACAATTGGAAGAAGTAAAAAATTTGCGCAACTCCGTAATACTAGCAAGAAATGGCGTTAAAATAGGAGTAATAGGGTATTTGACGCCAGATACCGCTTTTCTAGCTCCTAAAAACAAATTAAAATATGAAGATGAAATCGCCGCCATAAGAAGGGAAGTTAAGATATTGAAAAATCGCGGGGTCGAGATCCTAATAGCTTTAGGACATTCTGGATATATAAAAGACGTAGAAATTGCTCAAAACGTCGAAGGACTAGACTTAGTGATCGGAGGGCACTCGAATACTTTTTTATGGAATGGAGAAAGTAAAGAAAAACCAGAAATACCACAAGGACCTTACCCAGTTGTTGTGAAGGATCCGTCGGGCCGAAAAGTATTAGTCGTACAGGCATACGCTTACACGAAATACATAGGGCGCTTGCACTTAACGTTTGATTCAAATGGTGAAGTCATTAAATTTAAAGGTTCCCCTGTACTGCTTGACAACAGCATACCGAAGGACCCAGAAGTATTAGATCTGGTTGAAACTTACAGACACGACGTGGATCGCATAAGCGGCGAAATTGTCGGAGTTTCAAGTGTATTCTTGGACGGTGATTGCCGTCTGAGAGAGTGTAACATAGGAAATTTCATAACTGATATCCTGTTAAATTGTTCAACTAATCAGTACCCAGACGTAACCATTGCTGTATGCCAGAGCGGAAGAATCAGAACATCAATAGACGGCAAAGAGAAACCGTTCAACCTTACAAAAGGGGAGTGGATGAGCGTCCTTCCTTTTACAGATACTATGACTATAGTATCGATGAATGGATCGGTTCTAATGAGGGCTTTGGAGCACTCAGTGGCCCTTTGGCGGCCGATTGACAGTGTTGGACAATTCTTGCAGTTTTCGGGGATGAGCGTGGTTTACGATTTATTGAAACCTCCCGGAGCCCGAATTATCGAAGCATTCGCGGTGTGCTCGACCTGTGGCACAGAGTTGTCAGCTATAAAAAATGACAACGAGTACAAAGTTATGATGCCTTCATTCCTGGCAGAAGGCGGAGACGGCTTTAGTATATTCGTGGATTTGCCTCAGGAGCCTTGTAATTATAACGAACTGTCATGCATTTACGGTTACCTAGAGAAGTTTCCAACGATAAGCCCCAAGCTAACGGGCCGCATTAAATTGGTAAATGAAGAAAAAGCGGTTGAATCATACAATATTCGGATGGAGAAACTATTGCCGTCGAGTAGCTCGTCTCTCCGGTCAAGTATTTATGAGATCTTCACACTCGCAGTCTTCTACATATTTTTATTGATATAGAATCGAAGTGGTTTAAGTATTTAGACAAAAAGTATTATTTAACTGAACACTTATTTATATGTTGACATTAAATTATTGTTTTTTATCTACTGCCATATCATGTCTTTAGGTACTAAGTATACGTTCAGATACAGCAAGCAAATAGTTTACATTAAGAAACCTGTATCTTGCTGTATTAAAAAAAACATGATTGAATCGATAGTGATACTATAATTACCTACCTTCAAAATTCGATCATTTTATAAAGATGATGGTTTTGGACTTAAGCTGTTTTTCTACATCGTAAAAATATTACCTTTTTAATATGTTTCAAAATTGTTTTATGAATGTATGTAGATAAAGCTATGTACCTATACGACTTTACATAATTGGGCATTAAAATACCTACTCGTTTTGTTAATGCAATTCGCCTTTCAGATTCATTTCAAAAACTACACTTGTACCTATTGTATATTAATGCGTTTTATTATGCAGCAATCACATAAATAACTAATAGATGTGGGATTACCCTTAAAGTCACTTTGTATGGTATGCCATACATACCACGAGACTATCTTTTTCTATTTTTTTTACAATATTTTTTTGTAGAATGACAACGAGACAATGAGGCTTGAATGCTACTTTTGTTCTTAATGTTGCGACTTTAAGGGTTAAATACGAGTTATGCATTAAAAAGATAACTGCACGAAATTTGTTAATATGTATTAAGAAAAAAAGGGTTTTTTTAATGATAATACATGCGAGAATTAAGTACAAAGCTTTATATAATAATAATACTTTACTTTACTTATGATTACAACCCTGCTTTTAGCTGAAATTGTTTATGTAGTTTTTTAATTTAAGTATTTATTTTTTAAGACATTTTAAACTATGCACATTGTAGATATAAGAAAGCTATTAATTAATAAAGTTTTCATAGAAAAAAATATTTCTTTCTCTGACTTATAATATATTTTTAATAGACTTAACATTTCCAAATATAACAACTTAGCATACCAAATATAGCACCAGATCAGATCTCGACAATTCTCATTTTTTCAATAATAAATACAATACTAATGATAGAGATAAAGGTTACCAGATAATGCACCATAAAAACTCAAGTAAGTAAGCAAAACCAACTAAACATTGATTTTTCTACTCATGTATACATTTTTTTTTTCGTATCTTTTTATGAATTTCCACCAAATAATATTCAGTTCAATCACTTGTCTACACATTTATGGTTCATTACCAGACGTTGAATACTTTCAAAATAATACAAATTCTTACTTACAAGTGAGTATGTTTGTTTTTGCATTCCACTCAACAATCTGGCTATATCCAAAAGGCACTAATCCTTGAAATATCACAATGCACTGTTTCAACGCTTCCTGACACTCAGCCAGCTGAGAACATGGAGCGAAGACATCCAAATCTTCAGCCAACTTACAGAGAGGTTCAAACAAACATAAAGCAGTTACCTCATCCCCTTTCTGAAGCTTTTCTATGGCATTGGAACTCAAAACTTTCTCTTTCCGCATCAAGAGTTTCTTAGGAATGTCCTTCTTTGTAAAACCTGCTAACATTTCCAAATACGTAGGCCAGTTGTTGACACATGCTTCACAGGAACAGGTAAATTTGTATTGGGATTTAAGCTTCGACTGCCTATTTTGACGCTTTTCAAGAGCATGGTGGAGTCTGGAAATATTAAAAGGCATAGCTTAAAGTTTCATAGTAAAGCACATAATCTAACGAACAGTCCCAATATTCAATCTATCCATAGTTTCGCTTACTAAAGATAGGAAGTTGACAATAATGTACTTGCATTGTAATTTATCCATCTCTTGTAAGCTAAACTGTGGAAAGATAGAATATTGGGACACATGGCGCATATGTGAGCATGTGGGAATATAGCCACATTTCACTTCTTAACAGCATATTAATATAAATAAGGTAGAGATGTAGTTGATGATGGACGTATCTTGCTTACTCAAGTAGTGGCAGGCTAAAATAAGCCCTTTTCATTTTATTGAAACTATTATGGAATTTGTCAAGTAACATCATCATCATCATCATCATCATCATCAGCCGATATACGTCCCACTGCAGGGCACAGGCCTCCTCTTAGTATGAGAGGGCTCTTGGTATAGTTCCCACCCGAGCCCAGTGTGGATTGTCAAGTAACAATGGGTTTCAATTTTGATATAGTTAGAAAAGTAATGAAAAATTAAATAAATAAAAGGAAAGCTTACCCATAGTTGTCAAAGATTTGCATTCCTTTCTTAATGGGTCTCAATGCAAACAAGCACATTTTCCCAGAGTCTAGTTTGTTAAATCTCACCACATTGGGAGCACAAGAATGGTTGACAAGGCTATGGTATGCATACGGAGCACTGGCCAGACTGACCTCATCAACAAAGTTCCCATTAGCATCCTCCATAGCAGTACTCAAACCATGCATATTTGTGGGACTCGTCATTATATGCAGCAACAGCATTCCACCAACACAACCAATTATCTTCTCATCATCAGGAAGAAAATTTGTCTGTTCCTTTAAGAATTTTAAAAACACAGCAGCAGTCACCGCTTTTTGGAATATGTCTGCAACCGAACGCAGTTCAATGTTGGAAGCAAGAGTATGTATTGATGCATAGTATTTAGAGTCGTATATCCACTTGTCGTCCTTCAAAATACAACCTCTTTGTGGCGAATTTAAATTTGATTCTGAATCTTCAATTGTTTTTAAGAGACTGTCCCAATTTGAATGGTCATTCCGTGCTTTGATTGTAATTCTCAATGATAGTAGTTCTAGTTTAGTGAAATCTAAATCAACTAAAGCTGCCATCAATGAACATTCTACAGAATGGTATTCTTTCCATGCCAATTCCTTGCACTGTTTACTGCAGTATAGAGTAAAGCAGCAATGCTCACAAGGAAATAAATTCATTTCACGGGAAAGACAATAACTACAACTGAACAAATATTGGGTCTTTGGTATCAGAACTAGATATGGGTCCTCTTCGACAAGAACTTCACCCACTTGTATGTCTTCTTGGGCAACAACATGCCGTCCCATGGCCTCACTGTAAGCCACTTGGAGTTTACTACTAGCACATAAATAAGTACAGTCTTTATCTCCAGACATTTTCAAAATATTGTCTACCTTACCAGATACATTCGAAGATTTAATATTTTCAGAATTTTCTTTAAGGAACTGCTCACAAGAGTTTTGCCTCTTAGTTAGTTTCTCTTTCAGCTTTTCAGGGTATTTCAATGTTAACACATTTTTTACATCAGTCAAACTCTCCTTATACTTTTTCATGGAAAAAAACACTGCTGATCTATTTGATAATGCTAGTGCATAATCTTCTGTTTCAATAGGAGCATTAAGAAGAGATAAGTTGTAGTATTGCCAGGCTTTATAATCTTCAGATTTCTTGAAATATTCATTACCATGGTTACGGTAATATGTAGACAAATTGTTGGTCTTGCTAACGTTCAGTGCTTCAGGAAAGGCATTTAAACTGCATAGAACATCGTAAACGAGCTGGACCCGTTCGTCATTGGTCTTACATGATAATAGATCCTGTGAAACAGATCTGATTCTACCCTGTGACGTTAATTCCTTAATCACATCTTCATAAAAAGAGTCAATACTCATTTTGACAAGTGATATCAGTGTTAAAAAATTCTAATTACGTTCATCGGATATGTCTCACTTCGCGACGCCGTGTATCGTAGTAAACTTAGGCTGTGAGATGATCTATGTCATTGAGCAAAGATTAAAGGCTCAGAATATCCCAGCGGAAAAGTCCGAAAGAGGTTAGTGTGACACTGTAATGAAACAAATTATGTGCATTAGACGCATTGTCGATTAACACTGGCCCTTATTACCTAATTAATTTCGTTGCAGTACTTACCGAAGTCGTAACAGTGCTGCTTCACCCGACACTTTTAGAAGAGCTATTTATACCCCAGCCGGTAGCAACACACGCGGTCGTCAAGCAGCTTCTCCAAGATATCTCCGCTACTTCAATAATGAAATTGGACGATTATTCCATGAGCAAACTATGGGACCTTATGACTATGATATACAAGTGGCAATTGGCGGTAGCCACTAATCAAAACATTTTTGACATTACCCTGCGACATTTAAGAGGTGTAGCCATAATAATGCCGAAAAATTTTCCGAAATGTATTGTCGAACATACTATGAGGAAATTTGAAGCTCTAGCACAGCGATTCTCAGATGATGACTACAAATGCCTGAATAATACTCTGATCCTTTGGTTTTCTGAATATCACACCAAAATATCGGTATTGCTAAGACTCGGTCTACAAAGAAAGGACGGAACGTTCAATTTACCATCAACGATATCCTCGAATATTATTAATAATTTAGGTGAAAATATTTATAAATATGACCATAAGAAAAACTCCGCAGAAGATTATGAAAGTCAGTGTGCCGACACTCATGAAATTAGTTGCCTTTTAGGTCCGATAGAAATTATGTCCCCAGTACATGCAATGATTGAGTTACAGTTACCGATTGAACTCTGCAAAAAAGATTCCGGTAAAAAAACACTTGAAATTAATAGAAACACTCAATTTGAAACAATAACTACAACAAAAGTCAGAAACAAACTTAAAGACCTCAGTTTTATTCCTGATATACCGAAATCACCACAAGAAGATTTATTGGAAATGATGAATGATTTGAATATCAGTTAATTTAATGACCAAACGTGTTACTTTTATAAAATAATAAAACTGCTAACTTTTTAAGTAACAAATAAACGCGACTCGTTAAGTGGGTATTTATTTTTATAGGCTTCGAAATCTAACTTGGCAAGATTTTCATTATTGGGGAGAAAAACTTAGGTACATACTGTGCTCTTTTCAGGGAAAACTAATGTGCGAATTCACCCCCACGGCCCACGGCTCCAAACGCCGTTAAACGCCGAGGACTATAGCATTGGTAGCTTTCCTTAACAACTTAACTGGCAACACTTTAAAAGCAAACTAAGTTGTCTATAGGCTGGTAATTACCCATACCATACGTGCTGCAAGCAAGGCAAGTTGCAATACTTGCAATTCACTCGTACCTTTGCTTCATAAATATAAATAACGCGCGTGCCAGAAAAGTGTTCTTGTCATTATTTTATTAACCCAGCTAGCTTTCATAAATATCTTAACTACTTGTGCGAGTCTGCGGTTCAGCGTTCATCGTCTACCGTAAACCAATTCGAAATTATTGTTGCTGACATAATAATTTGTGCTAGTCATTACAATAATTAAAAACTACCTACACTATTTCACAAGAAAACTTCTATAAATCGTAAGTACTAAACAGTAAGTAATATTAGTCTGATTTGTACCATTCACGATAGTAAGAAGACATTTAAAAAGCGGATCCTACTAATAATAATTATTAAACGTAACTTTATATTTTCATAGTCTAGTGCACCGTACATTCTTAGCACCACCAATGCTCACACATTATCTAAACTTACTTCCTTAGTCGTCTCATCTACGGAAGAAATGGATAGGCGTTATTCTATCCCACACGGTGAAAATTGACGACGAAAATTACCCGTATAAAATATATGAGTAATTAAGTTCTGAACTACATCCATGGTTTTTACTCACATTATAATTATGAGACACTATGAAACTATCAGACATTCACTAAATCAGTGGTTAACCTGTGGTCCACTTTTACATTTAAAATTTTTGAAATAATGGTTCAAAAATTCATTATTTATTTTTAAGGGAGTCCTTGAAATTTTGCTTGATTGCCTAAGGTTTTGTGAACTGTAAAAGGTTAAGACGCCTTGCAGTAAGTCTTGTATACTAATTGAATAGTTCTTTACAATAATGAGTTAGATTAGTTAGTAGTCATTTATTTCACTGTTCTGTAGAGGTAGACCATCACAAGACTTGTACTACTACTAGGTAAATTCAACTATAATGTCATTGTGACAGGCAAAATGGGCAGCTTTATCTCCATGATTGTTGTCAACGGCATTGGTGGTATCATCCTGTTAACTGGAGCAACTTGGGCAGCTCCAATCCTCGGCTTCACCAAGCTTGGAATAGCAGCCGGGAGCATCGCTTCATCAGCACACTCCTGGTACGGAGGCTATCTCGGAGCAGGGACCATCATATCTGTCCTCATGTCTAGAACTATGGGATTATAATTTATAATTCCACAAAATTGTGCAGGTAAAGCAAATAATAAACACAAGCTTTGAAAAATATTTTATTTCTTATTCAAACAGCGTTACAACCTATGAGAATTATGAGAAAATCACCCCTATACCCAGTATAGGTAACAAACACAAATTTTTGATACATTTTATTACCAAAATGTATAATTATCACAAAATAAAATGAAAAGTCAAGTTGCTTTGGCATTTTTAGTTTTTTAATAAGTATATAAAAATGTGTGTTTGTTGTTATCTTAAACTAATTATTAATTATTGACTAATTTATCAAAACAGAAGATTTTTAAATACAACTGTTTTAACATCGTTCAACCATACTATGCCTTCTATTTCTATTTCAAGAAAATTATGTAAATGATGTTGAAAAATAAAGTAATTGATTCATTGACAATTTGTCTTAATTGAAACTGCTTAAAAAAAGCATAGGAAACAAAAAGTTAAGTACAGTGTTAGAAAGGGTAATTTTAACTAGTTTGGCTATCTCTAACTGGTACCATAGTTACCAATTCAACATAAGTAACAACAAGATTATTTATTCTATTAATAAATGTCAAATAGCCATATCAGTTCTAAATGGCCCTTTCTACTATCACATTACAGTTTATTTATTCCTAAACATGCCAAACAAAAATAAATCCTTCAAAATAACCACTGTTCTATACCAGAGACCTTTAGGTACTTAAAAGATGGTAAACAATCTTGACGTGTCTTTTTATTTAAACATACACTTTATAAATCAAAATCTTTACATTTTAAAATTTAGGTACGAAAAAATCATTTACTTTCATAATTGAATTGTATAGTGTAACGATTTTCATTTTTAGACTGTGTATTTCAATAAAAAGACATATCAAGATTGTTTACCATCTTTTAAGTACCTAAAGGTCTAAAGTATAGTTTCAGTATTTCAAATGAATATAAATTGTATGGAATGGCTTCACAATATGTGAACTAGAAACTAAACCTTGAGAAATGAAAATACAGCCTGACAACTAAATGGATCAAGAGCATTATAACATAACTAAACTCTCCATTTTTGGCAGTTGAGTAAAAATAGATTGGATTGTTTGATAGGAAACAATAGATCACATACCCTCGGAGTATGTGTGTAGATCCACTTATTACCGCGAAATGGTTCAATTATGGCTACAATGTTCAATAAAAAAATGCACTGCTGTAGTCAAAATACAAGTCTCAAAATTAAAATACAATCAACAAAAACGTAATACCAAAATACCTAGAAATGCGAATGCGTTCACATACATCATAGACTTAGAATCTTGAACTGTTCACGTTTATGAATAACAACTATTAACAACATGAAAGTATTTAATACAAAAATCGCATTTCTTTCGACAATATGTTTGTACAGACTTTGTCTCCTCTTCAATACTGTACAAATTATTCAATATATTTACAAACTTCAAAACTTCTTCAGGAGCTTACCATATTAACTATGTACATAAGGCTAGATTGTTTAACACATTCAGAACCAAGGACCCGGCTCCCGGGTTCTTCAAAACATTCGCGAGATACCGAGAACCCGGTAGCCGGGTTCATGCAGTACTAGCTATAGACTACTCGGTTCCGCGCAGATGTTTTAATTTTAGGCTTGGTCGTGAATGTGTTAATGAGAATAGATTTTAGCGAAAAATTACTACATATTTTATCATCAGATACTAAATTGACCAATGCAAATTTAAAATAATGAAACTGTATTTTATTGTATAGTGGCGTTCTCGAAACGACAATGTTCGCTGGATATACTCAGTGGTCGGCAATAAACTTGGTCAGATTTTAAGTGGTGGGGGTAAGTTCGCGCATTGCTTTTTCCAGGTAAAATAGAGTATCTGATAATAAAAAATTGAGTATAGAAATCAATCTTTGATGTACTCTAAACGGCGACGAAGAGTTTCAGTCAGGTCCTAAGACCGTATTCTAAGTCCCCAAATGAAGCTAGACAAGAGGGAAACTGAAGTCTGAAGCTTAATGAAGGTCAATCAATCAGATAGTAAAAGTATATGAGTAACAAAAGCGTATAGATATTTTTGCCCTCTTGGTAATGTCTTCTTTTTAGGCATAATGTAGGATTGTAGGACCGAAATAACACCTTTTATCTAGCAACACCAAAAGTTGATTGGCCCATAAGGATAAGGGCTTATCCAGTAATGTATGACTACAATTAATTTTGCTAATTGATTTAACTTTCATCCACCGTAATACTTTTTTACCTCGTCAATCTGTGCAAACCAATAAACCAGTACAACAATAACACCACCTAATCGAATTATAATTATAATCCTTTTTTCATCATCAAATTCATCAATATGAAAGCATTAAGAGATTTGCCTCTATACAGGATGCCCAAGAGGATTCAGACAGTATATTTTTAGTAATAAGTTCAAGTCCAAAAATAAGTAAAAATAATTCTCTCAAAATTAAATCCCACGACGTCAGTGTAAGACCATATGGTGCTTATTTTTGAAACTTTGACTAGATACATATCATTACACTCGACAACAACTATAAAATATAATTGAAAAAGAAAGTCAGTGAATCGAAGTTAAAATAAAATATTAGTCATAAAATTTGAAGTCGACTACGCAATGTGTGCTAATTTCTAGAAAATATACGTGTAGAGAGTACTCTATAATAAACGCTATTAAATCATTCACGATTCTCATGGGCACCATGTATCAAAAGTCAGTAGTCAAAATGGTGCAAAGTAATACTACGCTTTGAGTGGCACCTCTAAAGCGGCAATCACACTGAGTCGGTATAACGCGCAGCGTGCGGTAACCGTAACAGTTGAAAGGTAGAACCGTAACAGTAGACTTTGCCAAATTTTAGCCTCGTCCTGTCCAATGTCCTAAGGTCCTAACGGACAAATTTCAACATTAAATAAAAAAAACTAGATTTCAAAAAAGACAGTCTGTCATTGGGCAGGCCGAGGCTAGGGTAAAGGCGTCGTTCGGTGACCACATGAGGTAAAAGACTCACCTAACTGGTTCACACCGACCACGACCAGCTGTACCGCGGGAAGGGCAGGGACCCGGAGGGAGGACCGTCTCCGGGGGAGCCGGATGAGGGAGCATGGATTTTTGGTACAGCCGGCTTAGCACAGTAAGGCGCGAGAACATATGCGCACTGTTTAGGGCGAGGCCAAACGAGCGTAATTTTGTGAGACGTGAATAGCAGAATTTCGGCCACAAAAATTCTGCTGCATTCGGTTTCATACAAGAATGCAGTCGGTGCCTCATGACGACGCAAAATGAGTTGTAAAATTAATTGAGAGTAAAATAAGTGACTCAAAATTCACATAATTTTAAACAAAAAAAAACCGACTTCAAATTAGCAATATTTTGAAAGTATTCTGTTTACTAAATGTAAAATCTTGACTTCATTGACAAATAACCGAAAACGCCGTACATCTCCATATAAAATTTGAAGAGTTCCCTCGATTTCTCCAAGATTCCATCATCAGATCCTGGTGTCGTGCCAATGGGACCAATTTCGAGTTATACCCTTTCGATTAAAAAAAAAATTTTGAAAATCGGTTCACGGGTTTTCGAGATATCGAGTAACATACACAAAAAAAAAAAAAAATTAGGTCGAATTGAGAACCTCCTCCTTTTTGAAGTCGGTTAAAAATTACGCCCGTTTGGCTTCACCTTTAATTAGAGACGTCAGAAAATGATAGGTAGACTATCCCGCGCGCGAGGCGCTAGAGTGTGTTGCCGGGCTAAGCTTACAGACGCTGTTGGACTGTGGCATTGTTACCCCGAAGTTGCCACCTTTTTTAACCGCCTAACTGGTCCACATGGACCGTGTGAGGCGAGTGTTGTTCGGCGAGAAGCTCTGGTCGGGCGGCGCCGCGTCGCCGTACACCGGGGGCTGCGCCGCGTACGGGCTGCGCGACCAGCTGCGCCGCGGGAAGGGCGGGGACTCCGGGGGGAGGACCGTCTCCGGGGGCGCCGGTTGACGCAGCATGGACTTTTGGTGCAGACGCTGTTGAACTGTGGGAGATGACAATAAAATTCCATTGCAATGAATTATGTAGTTAAAATTTTAATACACGACTGTTGTATTGTCGTTTATTACTGGAGATTATTTTCACTTTAGCAGTATAGCATTTTTCCCAAACCTGAATCAACACAAAAATGTAGGTTTTTTTTTAAGTTTTTGTCAGTCCGAAGGGCCAAAGCACGCAGAAGTAGGTACACTCTTTCTGTGTCGATATTAATTGCTGAAAAATGCTATTGTGAAAAAACGAATGGCTGATGACTGGCTGGCGGAGTAACTCCACAAAACTGTTTTGCTAGTGTTTTTTTCTATTTAACAAGCCCAAAAGGACAAAAATAGTGTTAGACTAGACTCACCGAACATATACGCGGCAGCGACGACCGCCACAGCGATTATAGTCGGCACGTACGGCTTCAAAAGCGCAAACAACGCGCCTAGGAGCGTCCCGCACGCCACTTCGCACTCCCTCTCAACTTCAACACGCAACTCTTGCGCCGTCAGACGCGACACGACGTTCACCCATCCCGTTCCACAAACCGACGACTCGCTATTCACAGTCACACTGATCTCTTCCCCCACCGTCTTCTGTTCCAATTTCAAAGCGGGCGAAGGCGTTATTCGGACGGACTTTAACGCGTGCGCGTTTCCGTAGACCGTGAATATCGCTGGTGGGTTGAGGAGGGATATTTTTGTTGTCGAGACGCGAACCGGTGGTAGGAGTAGGACGCGAGTGCAAGTCCGGAATAGTTCCCATTCGGCGCAGAGCTCGATTTCGGAGGATTCCGTGATAGGCCCCGCTGGGACCACTGAACAACCTAATTGGCCTGAAATGAAGGAAATAGACATAAACATAACGTCTAATATGAATATTGCTTTAAACTTAGTGCACGAATTCGATTGACGTAGAAAAAATCACGAACAAAATTGACGGCCGGATAGCCCAGCGGTTAGAGAACCTGACTGTGACGCTTAAGGTCCCGGGTTCGATCCCCGGTCAGGGCAGATGTTTGTATGATGAATACGAATGTTTCCTTTCGAGTCTTGGATGTTTATCTATATATAAGTATGTTTATCCGTTGTCTAGTACCCATAACACAGGCATTAAATTGCCTACTTTGGGACTAGATGATTGGTGTAAAAATTGTCCAGAGATATTTATATTTATATTTAATAGTGAATGAAGTCATTCAGAGCAGTGACGCGCAGTGCGCGTTTGACAATAGCCCGAAATATATCGAGTTAAACTGTACCCCAAATGTCGTCATTACGATCAAAACACAAGTCACTCTCGTCGCACTGACGACACTAGGGGTACGCTTTAAATTTAGTGCATGAATTCGAACGACGTAGAAAAAAAAACACGAACAATAGTGAATAGTCATTCAGAGCGGTGGCGCGCAGTGCGCATTTGACTAGCCCAAAACAAGTCAAGCTAATTTTTTTTCCGTTACTTACCGTTAAGTATGTCTAGAACGGGCTTAGCGGAGTGCGGTGGTTTGGTCCGGCAGGAGTACGGTAGTTCGATCGGCACGCCCTCTAGCGCGAACTTTTGTTCCTCGGAACAGAGGAGGGGGCCACCTGAGAGCCCCGTCGCTTCCATAGACAACGGCACCATGGAGGACGGCCACTCGCCTTGGAGGAACTCCATCTAGAAAATATTATGGTAGTTAGTAGGGCACTTATTCGAGCGATTCAACCGTCTCAAACATCTGGATACTTTTCTATAAAAATGGAAGAATATTCTGATACCGTCGTTTAGTCACCTATTAGAGCTCGTTCCCACCACGTCGGCCCGATTTTTCATCGGATGTCGGCGCCTCTGTTCAAACTAGCCGGCTGTCAGGACGATTTATAATCGGTGTCGGGGCCTCTATTCACACCATTCGGCTGTGTGCCACGACCGCAGCTGGCGTCATTTTGTGATTTCATAGTTCGGGTCGGCCAGACATCCACAATTTTATGTGAACAGCGCTGCCGACACGATTTTTTATCGGCGTGCTTGCTGACAAAACGCCCGACAGCAAAATTGCTGTCGAGAGTGTGTGAACAGCTTCATATAAAATGTTCTGCCGCTACGACATACGATAAATAATAAACCGACGCCCGATATAATGGGAACGAGCTCTTAGATGAAAAGGAATGTACAATGCAAGCATCGCACATTTCACCGCGTCAGCATCAAAATAAATGTAATTACTTTTTAATACCTAATTGCAGTGTTAACGATTGAGTAACTTGTAATTATAACTTAGTCTACGTTTGTACGAGCTCCTAGCTAGTAATCATTATAATTACCTTGGTTATCAATAAAATCTATACATCGTGATCAGTGTTTCTATCAAGACTACAATCAACAATCAACAATCAGATCAATTCAGGTGTACACCCGTACATCTTATGGTCCTTCGAACTTCAAAAAGTGATTTAGTATTTTTGTGTTTATTTCGTTTGGTTGCGAATCGGCTTTGTCGGCTTCCCACAAGCGGGTTCCACCGATAGAGTTGAGAAGGCGCATATAGACCAGGCGAAAGAATACAAAATTTACTAAACCAGTACTATCAGAAGATTCAGTTCACAATTGGGAAAATCAAGATCATCAAGAGAAGCTCTTCTAAAAATCAAGATATAAGAAGTGCAAAGTGAATTATCAATTATCATCAGCTGCAGCAACCTTTCATCAGGTTTATAAAAATATCATTCAACCAAGGCAAGAAATACCTATCAACATATCAAAGATCAATCAATCAGTGGCCACAATTTTCTAATCAATTACTTCAATATTATCAAGTAAGTCTTACTATCAACAAATTCTCAATTTATCAGACCTACTAATCAAGTACCTATCATCAACTCAAGATGAATCTCGCCAAGACCATGGAAACGGTTCTTGAAGAACAGAACCAGCTCATGGCCAATATGAACAGGCTTTATGAGAATTACAAGAAGGATGGGCCGAATCGTCGCACTGTGTCTAATATTAATAACAAGTTGACCGGCCTCGAGGGATTTTGGGAAGAATTTGAAACAAATCATAAACTATTAATGGAATCAGAAAACGAAGATCTCATCTTTTTTGCAAAAAAAAGTTATGAAAAAACAAAGGGTTTTTACGATTCGGTTACATCCGTACTGAAGAATCATTTGGAGATAGCTAAACAGGGTCCATCTACAGCCACGTCTACATCACCACGGCCGATGGAGCGCTTAGCTAAGCCGACGGCAACAGCCGTGACGCCTAATTGGGTCGAAACTAAGGAAGAAGAAGAGAAAGCCAAGTATCAAGAAGGGCAGCCGGGACCATCAAATCATCCTGGAATTGAGTTCGGCGAGTCTAGACATCCAATCAATCAAGAGGAAGACCACGATCAAAAACTGGAAACTCCGATTAATCATGAGAAGAGTCGGACTTCGAACAACCCCAGCTTTACGATTCCACCGATATTTAATTTTAATGAAAAACCCAGCGTAGATTCGGCTAAATTATCAGAAAAAATGAGAAAACAACAAAGCAACTTCAAAGCATTCGCCCGCACCGTGTATTATATCGACCTTTCAACCATCAATGAAAGGTGGGAATTGGAAGATCTACTTAAATCAGTTCAAGCCCGCTGGGCTACGATTGACATGCTTCACTGGGACATCGATAGCGAATTATTTGAAGACGACGAAACGTACAATCAAACTTTCTACAAGTACGAGAAGAAATTTCAAGAGGTCAAAAAATCAATCAACACGAAAATATGGTCTATGACGCATCGGGAAAAGTCAACGCCGGTCATGGACATACCACCATTCAGCGGAAACTATCAACAATGGGTTTCATTCAAAGATCTATTTAATGAAGCCATACATCATAACCGGTCCATGTCAAATGCACAGAAGATGCAGTTTCTGAAAAATAAAGTACGAGGCGAAGCAGAAAAACTTATCCAGCACCTGAATATTAGCTCAGAAAACTATGAAACCTGTTGGGAGATTTTAAACCACAGGTATAATAACACGAAGCTCATCCTTACCGCTCACCTTAACAATCTCCTATCAATATCATCAATGCAACAACAATCGTATCCACAAATCAAGCGCCTACATGACACAACCAACGAGTGTTTAAACGCCATCAGAAACCTCGGTGTAGACATCAAGTCATGGGACCCACTTATCGTTCATATTTTATCACAAAAATTGGACGCCGAAAGTCACACTGAATATGTTGAATCATTAAAGAACCCACGTGATCTGCCAACCCTAAAGGAGTTCCTGGACTTCCTGGAAATGAAATTTACTTCCTTTGAAGCGAATCGTCGTAAGATGGATAACCCGAAGCAATCCCCGCAACCTGAGGCATCAAGAAAACCATATTATAAATCATTCGGGCCTGCAAAGTATTCATCACTCCCAGTAAATAAATCAAACGATTTTAAATCGAGTAATTATCAAAGAAACAATTGCCCAGTTTGTAACAAGAATCACGGAATATTTTATTGCGAAACATTTCAAGGTGCAAAGCCAGAAAGCAAGCGAGGCATGATTGCGAAACTGAACTTATGCAAAAATTGTCTCTACAATCATTACGATAAGGAGTGCTTTTCCTCGAGCCGATGCCGCACGTGCCACGAGCGGCATAATACGTTAGTACATGATGCCTACACACAGAAACAAGATACTTCCGACCAATTTAATAAGCGAAAAACAGTAGCAAATATTACGCAAGAAACAAATACAATTATGGATGTTTTGTTAGCAACCGCCCTAATAAAGGTGAAGGGTGTAGATGGAAATGATCACACCTTGAGAGCAATCATAGATCAGGGGTCTCAGATGAGCCTAATATCAGAAAATGCTGCTCAACTTCTACAACTGCCGCGACAGAAGTGCAAGGATATTGTACATGGCATTGGCGCGAAGGGAATTACTTGCAAGGGCATCATCAACATCACAGCCTCATCACTTCATTCAGAT
This sequence comes from Adoxophyes honmai, assembly GCA_005406045.1. Taxonomy (NCBI): domain Eukaryota; kingdom Metazoa; phylum Arthropoda; class Insecta; order Lepidoptera; family Tortricidae; genus Adoxophyes; species Adoxophyes honmai. Next base: position 548,661 of record BHDV01005900.1, on the reverse strand, counting down.
TATCAATTTGGGGCTGACCTGTATATCATGAATACACTTGTAAATCACCTGCCAAGCCAGACGTTTCCCAAACCCGACTGGTCCTATTTAAAAGGAATTCAGTTAGCTGACCCGGACTTTCACGTAAGGCGCCCTATAGACCTTTTGTTAGGGGCTGACGTCTACGCCAAAATTATTCAAGAAGGCATCATAAATCAGAGTGAATCCTTCCCTGTCGCTCAGAAAACAAGACTTGGATACATTCTGTGTGGTAATGTACCATCATATCAATGCAACATTGTCACCAACAACATGGATGAGATCACGCGCTTTTGGGCTATAGAAGACATCAATGAAACTCCAAATTTATCCATAGAAGATCAACATTGCATCAACTACTATCGAGATACTACTATTCGACTGGAAAATGGAAAATATGTAGTTCGACTGCCCTTGAAACCAGAAAAGGAAAATTCTTTGGGATACTCAAGAAATATAGCCATCGCACAGTTTCGGCAACTCGAGAATAAGTTTCGAAAAGATAAGGAGGTTGAGCAAGAATACAAGAAATTTATTCATGAATACATCAATTTGGGCCATATGCGCGAATGTAAGCAGAGTACAGAGGGGCGGCGCCTTTCAACATCCGATTGCTTCTTACCACATCACTGCGTGCGAAAGGCGGAATCAACAACCACTTCGCTACGCGTAGTCTTCAATGCATCGTCAAAAACATCAAATGGGTTAAGCCTGAACGAAATCATGTACAGCGGACCTAATTTGCAACAAGACTTGTTATCACTCATCATCAAATGGAGGCAATATAAGGTTGCGTATACAGCGGATATCGAGAAAATGTTTAGAATGATTGGCGTAAACATCGAAGATCAAAAATATCAGAAAATCATTTGGCGAGACTACGAACATCAACCACTACGTGAATACGCCCTAACAACGACGACATACGGCACCAAGGCCGCGCCTTTCTTAGCCATGATGACGTTGAAGCAGTTAGCTAAGGACGAACGCGACCGCTACCCCGAGGCGACTAGCGTCGTGGAAAACAGTTTTTACATGGACGACCTACTCCATGGCTGTCACGATCTTAGCACGGCAAAGAAATTGCAGGCCGACTTAATCAATTTGATGAAATCAGGAGGGTTCAATCTTCGCAAATGGGCATCAAATCACCCGCAGTTACTAGAAGGGGTCAGCAAGGCCCAGGATCTACAACATACCTTTGAATTCAAAGATCAAGAACCAACAAAGACGCTTGGGCTGTGCTGGCACCCTCAGGAAGATCATTTCTCCTTCCAACTAAAGATTAATCCACCAGAAAATCATACATCGATCACGATGACAAAACGGGAGCTATTATCAAATATAGCTAAAGTATTCGATCCGCTCGGCTGGCTGTCGCCCGTAACTACGAAACTGAAGCTACTGTTCCAAAATGTCGTATCAAACAATATTGGATGGGATGATTTAGTGCCCGATAAAATCAAAAAAGAATGGGACACAATCCTACAAGACTTGCAAGTTATCAAGGACATCAAAGTTCCAAGGTGGTTGAATACCCGAAAAAATCAAGACCTTCAACTTGTCGGTTTCTGTGACTCATCAACAAAAGCGTACGCATGCGCAATCTACTGCCGTGTTACCTCTCCCAAAGATAAACAAACCACCCCACTGTCGCAACCTATACTAATCGCCGCTAAATCAAGACTTGTCCCGACGAATAAAAACATCTCGCTGCCAAGATTAGAGCTATGTGCAGCACAGCTCTTATCAAACTTAATGAAAAAGGTCAAAGAATCACTATCCGAGAATAACATCAAGATGCTCTGCTGGTCTGACTCTACGGCAGTTTTGGGATGGTTAAACGGCGAACCTAGCAAATGGAAACCCTTTATTGGAAACCGCGTTGCACAGATCACTGAAATCATACCGCCAGAATGCTGGAATTACGTCAAATCAGAAGATAATCCAGCAGACTGCGCGAGTCGCGGGATCACAGCGCAACAGTTACTCGCGCACCCAATTTGGTGGAACGGGCCAAATTGGTTATCATCATACCATCAAAATCAAGAACAACGTATGTTTACGACAGATCAAGAATTAAGAACATCAAAACAATGTCACGTGTCAACTTGTAAACAAACGGACAGCGATATCATAAATGATTTAATTTGCAAGCATAGCAGTATGACACATTGCACAAGAATACTCGCATGGATACTACGAGTGGCCTCGCGTAGTCAGCAACGCTCGAGTTACCTAACGGCGGACGAATTAAATAAAGCTAAAAATAGAATTGTGAAGCATATTCAGGAAAAGGAGTTTGAAGAGGAATTTCACAATTTAAAATCAAATCAATCTGTAAATTCCAAGAGCAGAATTGTGAAATTAAGGCCCTTTTTAGATCAAGATGGATTGTTACGCGTTCGTGGGAGACTTCATAATGCACATATCAGCTGGGAAATGAAACATCCCCTTATTATTCCACACAAGGGTCGCCTCACGGAGCTATTGATCGATCAAGCACATGAAGCGGTTTTGCACGGGACTGCGAAACTTACACACTCAAGGCTCCGAGAAACTTACTGGATTATAGGCGGCAACAGGGCCACGAAACACCGCCTACGCCGCTGCATACCTTGCCTCAAGCAAAAACCGCCCAAACAATCACAGTTAATGGGTGATTTACCTGAATCAAGAACAAATCCATCAAGACCGTTTTATAATACTGGAGTTGACTACACTGGACACGTCATGGTGAAGGCTAGCAGGGGTCGTGGCATCAAAACTACGAAGGGCTATATAGCTGTTTTTGTATGCATGGCAACGAAAGCAGTTCACTTAGAGCTAGTCTCAGACCTGACCTCGGAATCATTTCTAGCAGCATTAAGAAGAATGGCTGCTCGGCGTGGAGCGCCCCGCAATATTTTCAGTGATAACGGCTCCAATTTTATCAAGGCGAATAAAGCTATCAAATCAGAGTATGAAGAGATCAAGGCAACATTAGATGAATCATTTTTCAAGGCTATCAGCGATATGAACATCAACTGGCACTTCAACGCCCCTTCCTGGCCCAGCGCTGGAGGCTTATGGGAGGCTGCGGTTAAGAGCCTCAAATTCCATCTTCGCAGAGTGCTGGGAGATCAACATCTCACCTTCGAAGAATTCTCAACACTTTTGGCGCAAATAGAAGGCTGTTTAAATGCACGCCCACTGTGTCCACTAAGCGAAGACCCTGACGATTTGGATTATATCACACCATCACATTTCTTAGCCAGCGGTCCAACCCTACACATCGTCGATACAGAAAAAGACGAGAGAACAAGGTGGCGACTGACACAAAAAATATTTCAAGACATTTGGAAGAAATGGCAAGCCGAATATCTGTGCCAATTGCAATCACGCTGCAAATGGACTCAGCCCAAATCAAATATCAAGATCGGCGATGTTGTAATCATACACGACGCGAATCTGCCGGCTGGAAAATGGGCGCTAGGCCGGGTATCAGACGTACACCCCGGGAAGGATGGCTTCGTGCGCGTCGCATCAGTAAGGACGAAAAATGGAATCATCAAGAGACCTATTATCAAGTTGTCTATATTACCTGTATCAGAAAATGAACCGGAAAGGGCACCCGAAGAAAAGAAACAACCAAAAGTCACCCCACAGCAGCCTACGAGACGAACAAAATCACCGAAAAATAGTTTCATCAACTTCGCTACGATGGCGCTCATGCTTTTCATGCTATTCCTATCACCGGCAGAAAGCACTCACAACGTATCTCGCTTCCAAGATGATCAAGGCATCTATTTTGATAAAATAACAAACATGAAGCTAGCTCGGGATGAGTGGAAAATGGTAGTTTATTATGATATCAAGCCATACTGGGAAGGAGCAGAATTATTTTCCAAATATATCAATCACTTGGAAAATATGTGCGTCGCCATCGAAAATCAACATCAATGCAAGGTCGTCTCGACTCAGTTACGCCACGCTTACTCGGAATTAAAATACTACGACGATATTTTACTCGGTCAACGCCCTGAATCACCACGGAAAAGAAGAGGCCTCATCAATGGCATTGGCAGCATTGCTCACAGCCTGTTCGGCGTGCTCGACGAACAGTTCGCCGAGCAATATCAAAAGGACATCGACCTGACTAGGGCTAATGAGAAACATCTGGCACAGCTGTGGAAAAATCAGACCTCAGTCATAGAAGCGGAATACAACTTACTTAAGAGAGCCGAAAAATCAGTACAGAATCAACATAAAACATTTAATCAACATTTAAACAACATTGAAAAAAGTTTGAATAAGCAAGCCACGCAACTTCGAGAATCAGCACAAACAAATGAATTTACTGTGTCGTCTATCATCGCAAACAACATACTATTTAATTTGAAGGGCATTCAAGAAACATTATTGGACACCATCACTAATGTTATTTATGGAAAATTTAACGTGCATTTATTGACGCCTCAACAATTAAAGGATGAGCTAAACATTATAGCTGGGCAAATGCCAAAGGATTTGACACTTCCTTGCGAAAACATCAACACCGATCTACCTCAATTGTATCAACTAATGAAGGTCCGGACCCGAATGACCCGCCAATACCTTATATTTGAAATCAGAATACCCCTAGTGTTCCGAGATGTCTACGAACTCTTTCGATTAATACCTATTCCACATCAAAACGGAAAAAACATGATCAAAATACGACCTATCGCAAATCAAGTGGCGATAAATATCAAAAAACAATCATATATACCGATGCTGGATGAAACGGTACATAAATGTAATCACTACGACTCTAGTACTCTTATCTGTACGCTACAAGGTCCGATTTATCAATTGCAGTCGGACTCACATTTATGCCTAGCGGATCAAGTGACAAACAAGTGCTCAGCTGACACTGACACTTGCCGGAACGTGTGGACGGAACTAAGCGCCATGAATACCTACCTATACTTTTGTTGCGATGTATGTATGGCGAGAATCGTATGCGGACAGGAAGTTATGGCAGAGCAGTTAAACAACGCCGGGATCATCACCCTACAAACTGACTGCGTATTAAATGGAGATGCTTTTACCATATTTCCACAGAAGAAATTTTCCAACGAGATCAAAATTCAAGCTAGCATCATCAAGTTCGACATACCATCAATAAATAAGGTCATCAACCTAACGGTACCAGTACAAGCACAAGATGAATTAGGTAATGAAGAAAATGACAAATACCTAAATGCCATCAAGAATCAAATTGAGCTCATGAAGAACGAGGACGCATTGTCTGACGGTATCAACTACCACGATGTCCATCATTACACGGCCATCTATGTAGTCGCCGGGATAATGGCCGTGTTAGTAGCGCTATATGTGCGCCGCTGCGTGCGGCGCCACCGCCTCGTCGCGCGCCTTACTCTCCCTGCGGAAGCCGCTCACAGAACTACTTCGATGTCGTCTACATCGCGGACCTCTCCCCCGTTAGCGGTCGAGCATAGCAGCGGACATCAATTGGAGTCTGGCAATCAGCGTGTTGCTACAACTGCGTTTAATAATACTAACTCCCCAACGTTCAGAGGATTTACCTCAATCAATTAATATCACTTTTACGAAACTTTCCATCAAACCTATCAGCCGTTTGTTTGTATAAAATTAATTTTAGCATCTCTTCTCAATCCTCATCTCCTGGCCGGGAATATGTACAATGCAAGCATCGCACATTTCACCGCGTCAGCATCAAAATAAATGTAATTACTTTTTAATACCTAATTGCAGTGTTAACGATTGAGTAACTTGTAATTATAACTTAGTCTACGTTTGTACGAGCTCCTAGCTAGTAATCATTATAATTACCTTGGTTATCAATAAAATCTATACATCGTGATCAGTGTTTCTATCAAGACTACAATCAACAATCAACAATCAGATCAATTCAGGTGTACACCCGTACAGGCATATAAATGCATAATAATATGCATTCATCTCCTAACAGGTCTTGGTTCGGTAAGGTCATCATGCTAGCGTAACCAATGTCTATCAAGCCTGTTTTGTTAGGTTTTAAGTCAAGAAATCCTTTTTTCATATCGTGAAAATTTACTTCAATTTTAGGATATTCGAATTTTTTTCTTTCTTCAACTTTCTTTGTGTGTCTTCTCCTATTTCACATGTTTTGTCAATCGCTCGAAGGACAGCAGGAAACCCGTCAAGCGATATCTTCGCCATTGTAGTTTTAAATTGTTCTGTACGTCTTGATATTTTGTCATGTTTTGCACAATATTTAGTTATTACATACATACATACGAGTACATACATATTCTCACGCCCGTATTCCTAAGAGGGGTAGACAGTGCACATGAATTCAAAAATCCAGTGCCACGTTTAGCAATTTCAGGGTAACCAGATGGTTAAACGTGATATTGCTGTGACAGGTTGCTAGCCCACAAAACACTAACCCTTTCCCAGAGTCGAGTCGAGTCGAGTTATTACATTACATTAAAATTGTCCGTTCTTTCTCGATCTCGACCGTCCAGACATCTTTATTCAGATTCATTCGTGTCCATTTTGACAGTTCTAATGACAGCGTCTCTCCGCCCAAGCGGTCACAACCGATGTAGTTACGGATCCCACTCGCTCCTTGTCGCAAGTTTTGAAAGTCATTTCCTTCAGTTAAACGAGTTTGTTCTACATTGAGAATCAAACTTTTTATGGCTTTTTTGTTCTTGCCGTCTAAGGCTCAATTCACACCAGAATTCACTAAGATGGTTTATCTGATGACTTTCTTTTGTACCATCGACATGAAAAGAGTTAGGAACTTTACACACTGGAGAAAACGTCGGAAGATTCCCGACAAAAAACCCAATCGACCCTCCAGACAGCTTCAATTCCCATTTGAAGCCATCCAACAATAATGAGTCAATATTATCGGCTGCGAGCTACAGACGGTAAAGGAAAACAATTTCTCCGGAGATGTCAGCAAGTCAACAAGGACGGAAGCTATGTGACATCATAGTGCCGGGACTGTGGTGGAACAGTATGACAACACCCATACTTTTAAATTATTTTTATTGACGTAATACGTACTGAAACCAAAATTATACATACACATGTTACGCCTGTGTTTCTGGGGTAGTCAGAGCACACAAAACGCTTCAAAGTCAAATCCATGACTAATTCACATTTCGTAGGCACTTAAAGCATGTTTTCTAGGTTTTAAGTTAAGAGTAGGTAGTTAATAGGTTTAGGTATGCTTTAGGGGACAGACAAGCAACCTATCACTATTATACTACTTCTTTCATCTGTTTTCAAAGATAAAATTGTGCTAGAAGTGGCTGCCAAGTGTCTTTGACACGTTCGGTGTGGTGTGCACTGCTTACCCCATTTGGGAGCATAGGGGCGATTGTATGTAAGTATGTACCATCGCGAACAGGGATTGTTGAGCCACTTACCTATGTCTGTAACTTGGTCGTGTAATACTAATCCAATAGCTGACGTCTATTCGGTCACATCGGTCATTGATTACACGTCTAAATTGCGAACAGTGGCAAGTGGCTCAACAATCCCAGTTCGCGACTGTGTGTATCTTGGTTTCCACCGTTATTCGTCACCGTTTATATACATACATACAAACATACATACAGTCACGCCTCTTTCCCACAGGGGTAGGCAGAGACCACTTTGTTCCACTTGCTACGATCCTGGCATACTTCTTTTGCTTCATCCACATTCATTAGTCTCTTCATACATGCTCGTCGATTTCGGGTACTCTTGACCTGACCTGTTTCCGCGATTTGGTTACGGACCTTTCACGGTCACCGTTTATATAGCAATAATAAATAATCTGGATGACTCGCAAACAAATCAAGACAAGTTTTACTCCGAAATTGCTCACTTGTACCTACCTACTTACATGTCGGTACGGCAGAGAAACGTGTATCACGAACAAGGAAAAGTGTGTCATTGCTAAATGGACTTATAAGGGCCGTTAGTCTTTCTTCGTCACTTTTCTGTGATAAATTGATTGTTTATTGGAATACTTACTTAGATAAACAACCACAAGTATTTTGGTGACTTATTATTTTGAAGCATTTATCTTTTTTTAAACACTAGCTGTGCCCGCGACTCCGTCCGCGTGGAATAGCGACTAATTTTCCCCGTTTTTCCCCGCATTTTTCAATGTTTCTTCGCTCCTATTATTCGCAGCGTGATGTTATATAGCCTAAAGCCTTCCTCGATAAATGGTCTATCCAACACAAAAATAATTTTTCAACTCGGACCAGTAGTTTCTGAGATTAGCGCGTTCAAACAAACAAACAAACAAACTCTTCAGCTTTATTATATTAGTATAGATAAGATTTCCTGAATGACAGAGTGAAATTAAATTGATCCAATTACTTCTTTAAATCGAGCTTAGTTTGACATGTTCCAGGCCGATTTGTAAGGTATTTAGGGAGCAAATTTTTGGCCCGAAACAAATCGATCAAGACGCGAGTATGTATTATTTCACAATTTAGTTTATTTTTTTTTTCTTACAATTGTCATTTATTTCATAATCATTGTTAGTTACATAATGCCACTTATTCCTATGTTATACTTATCTTTATAATTTAAAATTTGCGGCGAGCTAATTTGTATTTTAGTATGGTTAATAAAGAATATTTTACTGCAAATTTTCAAAATAAATCACAATTTTTTACACGTAAGGTATTTTCCGTTTTGTTAAACAGAATTGTGGAAAATGATTGATTTATATTTATTTATTATTAGATTTGGTTATATTTTAGAAGCCCTCAAAGAACGTATATATCGATCGGAATGGCGATGTTCTAAAAAGAGGCTAACAATAAGTTAGAAGTAGATACCCGAAACCGTCGAGTAGGTGTATGTGTGGTGAGAGGGATGAAGCGAGAGAGTTATGAAGTAGTTATGTATGAAAGTCACTTTGATGTTGCCTACCCCACAGGGAATAGAGCGTTTATATGTATGTATTTTTTCATACGAAAAGTATAAGGGGAAATTGCAGATGTCTTACTGCTTCTTAAAGATATGCTGCGTAACATTCGTATGACATAAAATTGGGCAATAATATCTCGCCCAACCCAAATAAACGCTTCGGGGAACTATGTTAGCTGCCGATTAGAATAGCGCCGGGTCGCTATGGAATTTGACACTTAACACATACAAACATACAACACGCATTTATTCACAAATGGGGTAGGCAGAGCAATTGAAATGCTAATATATTGAAACATCCATGACTAAGTATTTCATGTTATAGCCAGTGACAGGTTGATAGTCTAATCTAATGCTTAATTTACCTTAACTTAACACGGGAAAGACATGGAGAACTGTTATTTTAAACCCAACTCCACATGATAAATGAAAGGGGTTTGAAACGATACAAACGATTTCTCATACATACATACATACATCGCGGCTGTATTCCTAAATGGCGTAAAAAGAGCCTACGAAACGCTACATAATCATAACTATTTAATGCAGTAGCCAACTAACTCTAGAAAATTTTAAGGTTTTACCTCAAGAGGTAGGTAGGCTTAAGCACTAAAATCTACTATAGCCTATTATATTTCCTTAGTCACATTTTACCACGTCCATGGAAGAACTGGAGAGGTGTTATTCTAAAGTCAATACGGGGAATATTATGATTCTATTACTGTAATAGCTCTCATGATGGTAGTACTTGTTATAATATCGACACTCCCCGATAAGGCTTCAATTTGCGAATGTAAATATTTATAGTCGGCCAAGCACGTAGCCTTGGATATTGTTAGCTAAGTATCAAAATAAGTCCCATAAATGTTATTTAGTGGCACAAATAAACAAGATATCTCAATTTTATCTTTATTTTCAGGTACTCAGTGGAATCGTACAAAGAAATGTGGGCCAACGTTCGTGGATTCTCAACACCCGCTCCTTAAAAGAACCTGCCATGACCTCCGAAACCCCAATCGATGCCAAAAAGAAAGCAGACGCTAAGAAAGACTGCGGCAAGTTCGCAGAAGACAAAACCAACGAAAAAGCGATCGAAGGCGATAAAAGAAAAAGATCCCACGACCTCATGCGTTTAGTTTACGAACTACCCGAAGAAATCAAAAAGCCGGAGGTCACGGAAAACAACAACATGCTGAAAGACAACCCACCAGTCATGATAGTCGAAATAACTGATCAGAATGGTTGTGAACTGGACAAAAAATGTGATAACGATTACCTTACAGAAATAGAATCTAGTCCCGAGAATTTAGGCAATAGTGTCGTATACGACGTCTTAGCTACTAACGAACTTATAATGCACGCTGAAGAGTATAAGGAAGTGATAGTGCGTTCTTCACCGGACGATTGTACGGATGAAGACTTGAGTAAGCTTAAGAAACTTCTTGATAGTAGTCCGAAAGTGTTGGAGAGGTATCTTAGGGAGTGTGCGTCGTGTGATGAAGTGAATAGGCTGCATAGTTTGACATCTACGGGGCCTCTTTCGCCTCGGCCGAATCATCAGGCTAGGAGCACGTCCGTGACGTCAGACTTGTTCCAATTGTGGCTGGCTTCATCACCCGTTAAGGTGAGTGATAATGATAATGACTTATAACTTACGGCTACGAGATACTTGTAAGAGCAAGGTTAAGCGTGTATTACTTACATAATCTGGTTTCTATGTTCAAGCGACATTTACTCTGAATGTATACGATACTGAATGCACCGGGTTTATAAAAACACCTGTCTGTTACTTCCGTGGATATCGTAGGAAGCAAGTAAGGAGATAACCTGTCACTATTATACCTGCCTACTCAAAATCTAAAAAAAATATGCTAGAAGTGGCCACGACGCGTGAAATAGTCGTGGTTTTTTTCTATGTAGCGTTTCGTGTGCTCTGCCTACCCCATTTGGGAATTCAGGCGTGATGTATGTATACAGAGTACAAGAACAGGACAGGCAGATAATATTAAACGTTGCATAGACGAAACCACCATTTCATGTTTCTTAGCCACTTTTACAACAATGTTAGGGTTAAAGTTAGGTAAGGAGGTATAATAGGGACCTGTTGCTAGCATGTCGCCTAAAGCCAAAGATACATTAGGAGACAAATGTGCCGCGACAT
>BHDV01005900.1:511571-526349 GCA_005406045.1 Adoxophyes honmai | reverse complement strand
GAAAGACCCGTTTTACATAATGCAATAACAAAATAATCATATGATTGTCGATTTCGTATCTTACCAGCTTTTGGTAATATTACCGAAAATATTGGAAAGTTACCGGTAATATTCCCAAATGGAAAAATACTGGTAACGAGAATGTTACCGACGACCCATCACTACCTGTGTAACCGAGAATGCATAGCAAGCAAAATTGTTCCAAGAGCGTTTGTAAATAAAACTCGATATAGATAAATTACTTGTTCGGTTACTCTTGGAGATCGTTCTGTGCTTCTCGGCGCAGACGGCAACAGCCGATGTGGCTTATTTTCTTGGGAATACTGTACCTCTGCGGCAGTGCCGTGCGCCAGCTTGTACTGCAGCGCGGCGAGGTGCGGCGGCGGGCCGCCCGCGTGCCGCAGCTGCAGGCGGCCGCCGGGCGGCAAGCGGGCGCGCTCCGGCACTATACTGAGTGGCGGGAACACTAACACCTGTAAAAACAATAATACTGTATTTTTTGAGCTTTGATTAAGCAAGTTCGTACATAATTAAGTCTTAAAACATTCGTGAGTTATTAAGAAACTCGCCTGGACCCATATGGAAACCACGCGACAGTCGCTAGTACTGTCTCTAACGAAGTATAAAAACAATCCCAAACGACAACACCTCCGAAATTCTCTCGCTCATGGAAACGTTCTCTTAAACCGGGTGGAACCTGCTATGACACAAATCATCTCACCTCGACATCAGCACTAGACACTCCTCCAAAGGTCGCTCTGACTTTGCCAGCGCCCTCTTTAACGCCGCACAGTTGTCCCTCAGTGACGGTGAAGTGTGCACTGAGCCGCCATTCCGGCGTCCGTCCGGTGGCCAATATGGCGTGCGATACGCCCCGCACTACTGCCGATATCGGCACGCAAGCTCCGACGCACACGGCTCGCGATGTCGACACTTCCACGCTTAGGACTTCCTCTACGTGGACCTGGGGAAAATTGCACATATATGGTTAAAGAGTTAGGTTAATCGTTGACATTTGGGAAAAAATAAGACTTTACAGTATCAGAACAACGTCGGAGAGTGTTTTTTTAAAACTAGAACCACATTCAAAAGAGGTCTAATGTCTTGATTGCATGATCGCACGATCAAATCCATCGTACGATCGTTATTAAGCATTTCATGAGATCGTACGACTAGCAAAGTTCAATTAGGACACTCTTAAGAAATCTGAATGTTTGAAATCGTCCCACGACAAGATCGCATCGCGCGGTTGTACAGTCACCAGCACCAATATCTGACACAAGAAGGCAGCATAAATATCTGATACGACCCTATTACTAGGGGCAATAGGTCGTGACAGATATTTTTGCATGCCTTACTGTGGCAAATGTTATTGCTGGTAACTGTACGACAGTCGCCAATTAACACGATGGATCAAACATGATCAACCGTTACTGTCACGGAAACCGTACGGCAATAACCATAGAGGAAAAACCACGCGTTACGCGCGATCTTGGGCCGGCTAATAAGAGCACAGCGATCGCCGCGATGGTTTGGCAGAATCTCACCTCGACATGTTGTCGGTCGCCGCTGACGCACTGATCAGCCACAATCAGGTCGTAGCTCCCTGGACCTGGTACGACGGCTGTAAGGCGGCCCGCGTCCGCCGCCCCGGAGGAGCCCTTAGGTGCCTCCACGGCGTAGCGGCCACTATTTTGAGTATGGCCTCTCAAGTGTGGCTGTGTTAAGCCTACTGGCTTCAAACTTATAGTCTCACCGCGACGAAAGAGCCGCTAGACAGATGATAATGGCCACCCAGTCCCCCTTGTAGCGGCTGCTATGTTTGGTATGGTCTCTCAAGTGTTGCTGTGTTAAGGCCACTGGCCTCTAACTTGGTCTTACCTCGACATGTTGTCGGTCGCCGCTAACGCACTGATCGGCCACAATCAGGTCGTAGCTCCCTGGGCCTGGCACGACGGCCGTAAGACGGCCCGCGTCCGCGGCCCCGGAGGAGCCTTTAGGCGCTTCGACGGCGTAGCGGCCACTACCGCCCGACACGGTCGCTATGTTGGGTATGGTCTCGCCCTCCCATGCTATGTTGACCTGGAGGAATAATACAAAATTATATAATGTCTCTATCTTGATGGTACCGAAAGGTAGTTGCTAAGGTAGGGCACTTGCCCATAAATTGCACTCTCGCAGTATATTTTATTTGTGGACGGTAACTATGGGAAAGTCTATTTTGGAAAATTGTACTTTTTTACCACACTTCTCCAATTATTCCGTGAATGTTTTAAGCGATAGGCTAGCACTATTCTGCCTGCCAACTTAAAACCTAAAAAAATGCTAGGAGTTGTCACAAAACGTGAAATAGAACTGGTTTTGTCTGCGTAGCGTTTTGAGTGCTCTACCTACCTCAAATGGGAATACAGGCGTGATCTCTCTATTGGAGTCCCAAAGTTGTATTTGCCGTGGCAAGATTTTAATGAGGGTAAGCGATGCCCTAACTTTCCCTCACTTATGTTTGAAGTCACCCCCACTACTTAAAATCTTACCCAAGGTAGATTTCAGAGACTGTAGTCTGTATAAATAAAACACTAACCTTTAACGGGTCACATTTCAACGGCGCCACAACCCTCGCTTGTATGCTGGCAGTCGCTTCGGGAATGCTTGCCTTCAGGGACCCACTCCAACCGATCGCTTGTTCGTCTGCCACCACAAGCTGTAAAGAAAATTGCATAACAATTCAAGCTGTTATTACTAAATGTAACTGCATTTTTCCAGAATTAAACGCATCTTCCGGGGCGTCACAAAAAAAAAAAAAAAACAACGTACTAATAATGTAAGTGTAACACAATTGATTCCTGACCCACCATAGAACCTACTTGCCGAGTTTATTTTAAGTGTATAATGCATATCGCTGCCCCAATATTATAAGGTTGTATGTTACATGAACATCGAACTGAGATAATGAGCTTTGAAAATTAGTACACCTATATTTCGCTGGTTAAAGATCTGGTCGATGAACGAGTAAGTCAGTTGCAGAAACACAGATATACTTATGCCAAAAATACAAAAATAAGGACTTAATCATTTATTATATATTAAATATAAACAATTTCTTTTTTACATAGAACTTTGCATCCCTTTAAGTTAACATTCTGTTGAGAAACATAGAACTTTGCTGGTCTGTAGCGTAGTATATAGTACTAAAATTATTCATGAAATGCGGAAAATTAGGAATATTATAGAGAGAGCAGGTAGTTATATCAGTCGAGAGTGTTCTTAGCTATGTTTGGTGGAAATCGGTGCAGGTCTTCAAGTCCATCAGGTAATTTCTTAGGTTTGATAAGAATGTTACACGTTCAGTAAATACATCGAGTTGGGGCTCGTCGGGGGTTTTTCAATTTTTAATTATTGTTCCCGTGTGGTGCCGGGTTAGAATAGCACCTTCCCCTTTCATCCCGTGGCTGTCATAAGAGGCGACTCTGGGAAAGGGTTAGTGAAGTATATTGTGGGCGATGGGCTAGCAACCTGTCACTGCATTATCAATTATCACGTTTGACTATCTAGTTACCCTCAAATTGCTAAACGTGGCACTGGATTTTTGTATTCATGTGCTCTGCCTACCCCTCTTGGGAATACTGGTGTGAGAATATGTATGTGTATGTAATTAATATTGGTTATTTTACAAACAGTAAAGTTGTCTTTTTGAATAGGTAATTTTTTTGTCGTAAGGGGCGACGAAGGAAACAGGTTTAGATTATGCTTTAGGTGACAGTTACCAACCTGCCAATATTAGGTAGCTCTGCCATACATTTTCATACATAAAAAAACCGGGCAAGAGCGTGTCGGGCACGCACATGACAGGGTTCCATAGCTAGCTAATTTTCACCTTGCGGTTGACTCCATACATTTTGTTCGGACGACTGAACTACATAAAGTTGGTCGAGTTGTATAAAAATAATTATGCATTATACAGAGTCCGCTATAATTTTCATTGAAAGTACTTATTTTGAGGTAAATATCATATTTTTCAGAATTATTTTACAAAAATTTAAAAGTTACAGTGGGTCCCATTTCAAATTATAACTTTGTTTTAGATTATCTCAAGACGGGTGGTTTTCATCTACATAGTTTCCAAGCATTTATTAGTGCATTTTGAAGACCTTTTCAACGATACCCCACACGTTGGAGTTAGTCCAATTTTATGGAAATCTCACGTTTATTAAATCGACTTTAGCTCGTCATGTTTCCGGATAATTCGTACCCCTTCATCTAGGAGCCGCGGCGGCTGCTGCTGCCAAACGCGCACTGCGCGCCACCGCTCTCTTCGCGCGAAGAAAAATGAAGAAACATGTCGAGCTAAACTCGTTTTTTCATTTCTCGCTTTAATAAATAAACGTGAGTTATCCGTAAAATTTTCAAAAAAAACTAAGTCAATTATAATTTTACGAAAGCCCCATTAAAGAAGAAACGTAAGTCTCGAAGTCCCGGGACATTCCGGGACTTTGACGGTAGGCTGTCTCGTGTCCCGGGACTTGGAACTTGTTTTGAATGCAATGCTCTCCCTTTGATGAAGTTTCATTTAGTCTTGTACTACTTAGATACTTATCCATAAAGGTTTACCTTCCTAGAGACAGGATAACTTGAATAAGGCGGCGTCACTTTTGAATCGGTTTCACTCGGATTGTCGATTCCCATCACTAAAGCGCTCATGTGACGTTACAATAGGCAGAGAAAATTAATAGTAACACGCTTGGTTTACATACAAATGCAGGAACTCACGGTATCTATTTCGATATAAGTCTTATTTGATGATTATCAATACAAGCATTGCAATAAATGCACTTTAATGGTGAAAGGTTATTATATCAAATTAAATGTCTTATGATATTTAAGATATAGTCACTAAAAATATGCAATAATAACAACCGTACAAACATAGGACTTTGCAATCTTTGTTAGTTCTATAACCACAACATAGAACTATGCAATATCGGGATTTCTGGACTAACGGTTGATAATATTAAGACCCTGGTTTCAGGAAAATATAGCTAAATACACGTAGAATTACGTACTAATCATAACTCATTTTGTGAAAAAATGTAACATACAACCTTGCAATATTGGGGCAGCGATATGTTGTGGTTGCAATTATATGGACAGGTCTTTAGGGGAGTAATGAAATATTGTATAGGCGGGGGGTTGCTTTTGCTGACTGTACCTAAACAAAAAATAAAGACATTTCTTTATTTTTTATTTTATTAATACTATGTACTTAAAAAAAAAAAAAAAACTTTACGCTAACTTTCTTGCGGCGTATTTTTCTCGGCAATTGTGATTTTTACGGCCTGCTTACTTAAATAAAAATATCCAAGGAACCTTGTATGAATTTTATTGCGATAGCGTTCTAAGGTATCATATCAAGTAAGGTAGGGTAGATATTAGAAACAATCGGCTCGACAGTAGAACAGATATTTACCTGATAATATTTATAAGGCACCGGAACCGGCGCATACTCCGGATGCGTCTCAATGAACAGCCGGTCGACCGCCCTGAACTCTAAGCCGGGGTGTTTGGGCTCAGTTTCCCACGTCACGCGCGGGCCCCGCTCGTCTAGCAGCTCGCGGCCGATCGCGTCGAGGAGCGTCACTTTGACTGTCACCTCGTGACCAGGGCGGAGCCAGATCCTAAAAAAAACCGTATAAAATTATCGTTAGACTTACTCGTAATGAAATAGAACGAATACACTAGCCTCTTTATATCAAGATTAGCTCGACAGGTTTTGGGCCAATTCGTGACTCATCATCGTGAGCAAAGAGCCGCATTAGCTGCGGATAAACGCGCACTGCGCGCGACTGGATGCTGAATTTGACGTCTCTCGCGGAAAATGCGGTGGCGTGCAAGGCACTACCATATTGCAATGCATAAATATACATACGAATAAAACCGCGAAAAAGGTATGTCAAGGTAGTAAGTAGGACAAAGTAGTCTGCCTAGCCCTGTGGGAAACAGGCGTATGAAATTGACATTACGACTGTAAAAAACATCTACCATCGCCCCAAAAATTTCGAAAATATGGCCACAAACACGAGCACGTCAACAACTTTGGATGATACATTTAAGTATCAACTCTCTCGACCGTTTTCTTCTTTTCTTGTCTGTCGGCTAAACTACAGCAGCCCGGCTAGCAGTCACCAGCGACATAAAACGGCAGATTGAACCACACACCGAGGACTCAATATCACGTAAAGGCTAGCATTTACCTAGGTCCCACCGAGCAGTGGGCGGGCGTACGCGAGACACGTGCCGGGCGTAGGCCGCCTCGAATTCCGTCAACGTCGTCATTATCACACTTCGTCGACCCCTTCCTTCTTAACGTGTGACGTAATTTGTGGACAGTCCCTAGAGACTAGCATTTACCTGGGTCTCCCCGAGCAGTTGGTAGGCGCGTCCGCGGGCTCTAATCGTATGCGAGACACGTGCGGGGCGCAGGCCGCCTCGAACTCCGCCGATTCGCGCTCGTCGTCAATATCCCACTCATTATATGGATTTATGAATGATTTAGAACAATTTATGGATGGTCCTTAAACACTAGTATTTACAGTATTACCAAACAAAGAATGCTCCACGATGTACCTGCGTAATAGATCAGTTTTGTGGCGCGGGAAACTTCGATTTATCAATGATAAAAGAGATTTTTTCGCGCGCTGAACACTTGCGTGCTGATTGGTTATTGCTTGAAGTCTCAGACATCTGATTCATGACAGATGTCTAGCACCCCAGCGCCAAATGCGTCGAGTAGCCGAACTAAAGTGTGTGCATAGCAAGCAAAATTGTGCCCAGAGCGTTTGTAAATAAAGTTCAATATAGATAAATTACTCGTTCGGCTACTCCCGGATATTGTTCTGCGATTCTCGGCGCAGACGGTAACAGCCGATGTGACTTATTTTCTTGAGAATACTGTACCTGGGTCCTCCCGAGCAGTTGTTAGGCGCGTCCGCGGGCTCCAAGCGTATGCGCGACACGTGCGGGGCGCAGGCCGCCTCGAACTCCGCAGATTCGCGCTCTTCGTCCGCGGTAGCTATGAGCTCTAGGCGGGAATCGCCTTTCTGAAAATAAATAAAAATAATGGGCAAGCCCCCCTTAATTATTATAATTTTAGTATTTGTTGTTATAGCGGCAACAGAAATACATCATCTGTAAAAATTTCAACTCTCTAGCTTTCACGGTTCGTGAGATACAGCCTGGTGACAGACAGACAGATAGACAGACAGACGGGCGGACGGACAGACAGACAGCGAAGTCTCAGTAATAGGGTCCCGTTTTTACCCTTTGGGTACGGAACCCTAAAAACTTACCCTCCGGCATGTAAAGGTAAACAGTTGTAAGTCCGGATGGCGGTGCGGCGCCGGGCCGTCGCGCGGGACCAACTCGGCAACCCGGGGGTCGCTCGAGCGCGGCTCTAGCGCTTCGCCCTCGGCCAACACCTGAAAACGAATTAATTTAAATTAACAGAAACAAAAACAGTGGCGACAAACAAAACGTGATTGTTGTAACTTGACTTCCGAAAGGAGAAGTCTTGAAACAAAAACGACGACAACTAAAATGCGATTGTTGTAACTAGACTTTCAGAAGGTGTAGTCTAAACCTGACCTAATTTTAGGGATGATTGTTTGCATATTTTGAGACATCGGCGTATGCGAATGGAGATATGACTCGGCTCACATCAAGGCGTGATACGTTTAAAAACCATGAAATTGTTATTTTTTGTCATCAATGTCACTATTTATTAGCAAGTAAATGGTTATCTAATACAGTCTCCAGTATCTGACTTGGCAAGGTTTTAAGTGCGGGTAAGTTCATGCATCGCCCGCGGGACACCCGCAGCAGGGACACCCCGCGGGACGCCCGCGGCACTCTACCACGCGCGCTAGGGACACACTCACAGGCAGGTCGGAGCCGAGCAGCGCGGCGGCGTGCGGCGGCCACACGAGCCGCGGCGCCGCGCGCACGGCCACGCGCGCCGCGTCGCCCGCGCGCCCGCGGGACACCCGCAGCAGGGACACCCCGCGGGACGCCCGCGGCACTCTACCACGCGCGCTAGGGACACACTCACAGGCAGGTCGGAGCCGAGCAGCGCGGCGGCGTGCGGCGGCCACACGAGCCGCGGCGCCGCGCGCACGGCCACGCGCGCCGCGTCGCCCGCGCGCCCGCGGGACACCCGCAGCAGGGACACCCCGCGGGACGCCCACGCGCATTCTATGACGCAGCATGCGCCGTCTGGGGACACGAGAAGTCAGTTGCAGTGTTAAATTGTTTCGTGACTATCGAATTATACGTGTTACAAAAGTCCGGGTAAAAATGTAAATTATTAAAGCGAAAAATATTGCACACCCTAAAGTCCGGTCGCGGAGCACAGATAAATTCGAGTGATCACACCGCGACTGGCCTTAAGTAAGCTATCATTTAATAAAACTGTAGTTATCATAGATTATTTAACAGAATGTATTCTCTGACGGATTTTCAATTTTTCGTTCAAAAAGGTTTGTAAAACCAATAAAAAGATTTAATGGCTCTTTTTTGATATTGTAAATCGACTAGACGAAAACTGATTTGCCTAAAGAGAGGCCTTTATTTTAGAAGCTTTCTTTAAAAATGAAATATTCTTAAAAACAAAGATATTGAGTTATCTCACCAATAGGTTGCACCCAAGGCGCGGCCGTCACATTTTGCGGCTCCGGGCCTTCGAGCAAAGACACTGTAAACGATGCGCAGTTACACCTGCAGATAATAAAAAGTAAAAATAAAATCAATCGCGCTTCAATTTTTAAAGACATCTTTACTTTTTCGCGAGCTGTGAAAAGCTTTACGCCTTACTCTTTTTTTATGATTTATTAAAATCACTTACGTATGGAAGTTATAATATTCTCCAGTAGTCGGATGCGTGGCAGTCAGTGCGATGTGCAGTTGATGCGGTTTGCCGACGCGCGCGTGCCCAGAACTCGACATTTGTATCAACTCGGGAGGCGCTGACAACACCCTGTAGAATTAATATCGTTATAACAAAAAACCCTTTTGACTAAATAGTTTCTTCCTACTCGCGATTCGGCACAATATCCTGCACCGCTGTCCTTCAATATTCTGCAGAATCGCGAATAAGAAAAAACCATAATGGCAATAATCAAAAACATCTGAACATAAGAAGTAATGTAATAACATAATTGATATGTAAGAGAAGACTGAAGCATAATATAAGCACTGTAGTTTGACTAATATTCTGAATATTGAAAATTTTGACTAAATTCTTCAAGGAGTCAAACAGATTGTTGAAGAAAGTGACAAAGGTGCAAGTTGAAACAAAAATATGCAAAGACTTTTACGAGAAAAGTAAATCCTATGAATACGTCATGTTTCTTTTTCATGTGACGTTACATGTCTACCTACCATTTGGGAATATGGGTGAAGGAATATGTATCTGTTTTAACACGAAAACTGCAAAGTAACTTTTTATTTATACACTCACTTGCCAAGGGCGCGAACATGTGAATACTTCTTCAGTTGCACTCTCACGTCGAGCTCGCCTATGCCGCGGATTGTCGCGACGCCCGTGGGTGCGAGCGAGACGGCGTTAGACGCGGCCGTATCTAGCTCCGCCCACACGACTGGTTCGTCTCCACCTCCACGGTGGTTTAGTTGGATATCCCTTTAAAAAAAAGTACGTATTTAGTAAACAAACTGAAATAGCCATTTTGGGTATGTTTGCTGAGCTTTTCCAAAATCTAGACGAGACTTGGGTAAAGCTTTGGGTGAAGATGATCACTGGAAAAACAGTTATGTAGTGATGATCTTCACCCAGTGTCGCCAAAATTTTTAAGTACAGTCGCGTGCAATAATATGTAAACGTTTCCTAATTTCCAAAAATATGTATCCACATAAAGTATCTTAATTAAGTGTACAAGTACACCGTTCAAAATGATGTAATCAAACGAATCCCCCAAAATTATGTGCACAATAATGTGACAAAATTATGTATACAACTAACGGTCACAATATTTTATACACTATTGCTCCCATTTTCATCTATACGTTATAATTTCCAAAATAATGTCTGCAAAGCAGTGTCAATAACATATACACAATCTCGTTTGTGGAATTTGGCAAAATAATGTATACACCTTGCTTGACGTTTGGGTTCTAGCGACGCCGTCAATTTGTTTATTTTGCAACTTGGCGTATTCATTATTATTTCTGGATGGTTTGTTTTTCGGGCCAAAGACACTTCGAGTTTTTTATTATTCGGAGTTTAATAAAATCGGAAAATAAATTCAGTTTAAGAAATTTTGTAAATTTTGATAATCCAAATTTTATTAATTAGGAATAATGAAATTTGGAGTTTTGCGATTCGGAATATGTAAATTCGGCTGTTCAATATACAGGTGTCCCCAAAAATAGTGTCAAGCGAAAGTTTAGAGATAGACCACTCATAGGGATATCCGAATTACCCCCATGTCCGCGATTTTTGATAGTATGCGAGTTACAATTATTTTTACATATTTTTGTGACATCTTGACCTAGAAGACATTATTGGCCACAGATGCATGAATTATGAGATAAATGCTTGTTTTTTTTCTAAATTGGTGAACAGTGTGCCTTGTAGACACAAAATCAATTGTGGGCTGATTTGACACAAGACTGTTGAATTCATAAGTTATTTTTACAAGCTTTTTTCAACTTTACTTTTGTACGTAGGTATGTATGTTTGTATGTTTACAAACCTTGCAAGGAAGATTTGAACCACTTTCAATAGACCGATTGAGCTGAAACTTGGTATACCTACGTTCCTTGCATGACAATACAATATTTTGGTAGTGGACTTCTGGTGGTCGAACTGTCTCCGATGGTGGGAATTACAGTCAGAAAACAAGGGTTGTAACGAAAATGATTTTTTTGTTGGTTAGATTATTTCAATGTTTGAAGACGATTTAAAGAGTTACTTAAGACAATTTCTCCCAACTTATGATAAAAACTTGCGCAGTTCATCAACTATTGACCCGCAAATTTCATTGAATTCTCTACGCAGCATACGTAAAATTTGTTCTAAAACGATAAAGTCTAAAAAAACTGCTTTATGAAGATCATCCAATTTTTTTTCAATACGATCTTGTGGACTGATTAGTCTCATTTTAAACAACGTAGTATTTTCAACAATTACAATTGCCATTCTTGGAGCATTCAAAATCACCTGACACGTGATTCCATTTTTTCAAGAACAATTTAGCTTGAACTTGTGGTCAGGCATCTTAAAAGGAAAGCTGATTGGTCCATTTTAACTACCTGACTGACTGATTGATAGAAATTCCTACTTGGAATATTTACGAAAA
The DNA here is from genome assembly GCA_005406045.1 of Adoxophyes honmai. Taxonomy (NCBI): domain Eukaryota; kingdom Metazoa; phylum Arthropoda; class Insecta; order Lepidoptera; family Tortricidae; genus Adoxophyes; species Adoxophyes honmai. The sequence continues at coordinate 514,983 of BHDV01005900.1, read as the reverse complement.
AATCTCAATATAAGCTTATTAGAAGACGTGTACTTATTAACAAACATGACTTTTTGAAACGACGGCCCCCCATGTCATAATTATCATAGCGTGTGGTCTCTTCTTCTCACTTGATATCTTACTACAAGAAATAAAATAATATTTTGTGTTTTTTTTTATGACTCATAAGTGACCATTATTTAACCTTTCATTTATCTTTTTGATACGATAAAGGTATGTTAAGGCATGTAAATGTCACAAAAAAATCAAATAAAAATTGTAACTAACACAAAGAATCGCGGAACATGCATGGGGGTGATTCGGATACCCCTAAGGGTGGTCTATCTCTGGACTTTCATTTGACACAATTTTGAGACACCCTGTATTTAGTTACAAACATTAGACAGCCGCAGTTGATCGCGATAAAAATAATTACAGACATCCGTACATTTGGTATAATACTAACATCAGAGGACAGTAAAAGATAGCTACAATCTCTACGCTAAGTGGCATTCCTCTGGAAAGTGAGCTTGACTAAATGACTGTGTATTAGCGGGATCTAAATTTCATAGTACGCATATGGCCGTTAGACCTCCTGACCTGAAGATCCTAATATTATTTCGAAAGAATAACTGTTTGTATAAAAACCAAAGACACAAATAATTTTGACCTGTATTTATCTGTTTCTCCGTTTATTTGAGGGTAGTCGAAATTACTTACGCCTCGTGCCTACAATGCACTTAGAGCGAAAACCGTGCACCAAGCAAAGTGTATACATTATTTTGGCATATTTCACAAACGAGATTGTATACATGTTATTGAAACTGATTCGTAGACATTATTTTGGAAATTATAACATATACATGAAAATGGGAGCAATAGTGTATAAAATATTGTGACCGTTAGTTGTATACATAATTTTGACACATTATTGAGCACATTATTTTGGGGGATTTGTCTGATTACATCATTTTGAACGGTGTACTTGTACACTTAATTAAGATACCTTATGTGGATACATATTTTTGGAAATTAGGAAACGTTTACATATTATTGCACGCGACTGTACTTGGTAAATGGATGCAAAAATTATTTAATTTAAGCCCTTAAAAGAAATTATACTTGAATGAAAAGGAAAGATGCGAGGATTAAATGTCTGAGGATTGTAAATAAGTGGATTGGCCATTCGATTGGCTGTCCCATATCTGAGCACCTAGGGTCCCCTCAGTATGAAAGGTAATTAAAGTCAAAATAAAAATATTTTTCAAAGTGAAGTGATCTTATGATCTCAACAGACTATCAAACATTTATAACATGAAACTAGCACTTCAAATAAATAGACCCCTGACCCCTCAATGTTCCCTTATTTGTTTACTACACTATTTAGGTCAACTTACTGAATAGTATCTGTCCATGCCACATAAAGTTCCGGAGGCACAACAGCCAAAGGTTCTACAGCAACCGCCGACGCCGTACCTTCAACCTAGAACAAGCATCTCATTTGAATACTCAACACATAACGTATACCAAGATAACTTAAATCCAAAAACTAAATCCTTACCCGTTTAGAAATAGTCCTCCCGGCAATGGAATACAATCGGGCATTCACAGTAAAAAGGCCAGCGTTCTGTGCAATTGCATCAGTGATAGTCCCATTCTCCGTAGACCGCACCAAATCCACATTAGCTTCACCTTCCACAGTCAGCCTTACCAGAGTCTCATCGCCCGCAGTCAATGGGTGTCCATTCACATCTAATACAAGGCAGTGAATGATGAATGGTTCAGATTGTATCACAAGTTTAGCGGGCCGGATTGACACTCTAATGCTGTGTGGTTCAGCGACGGTTAGGACTGCTGTGGCCACTTCTGTGGCTCCGGACATCAGGTTAATGTTAGTTGTGCCTAACTCTGTGCCCCGGACTAAGCTGATTGCGTCTTCTAGGCGCGCGACGTCGGTTGACGGTACTTTCATATAGTATAATGTGTCTGAAATGTCTTGAACTGTGAGACGGCCGGCGCGTGCTCGCACGACTCTGGAAGATATTAAAGTAAATAGTGATTTATGTGACTCTTGCATAATAAAAGGCATTATTTTACATGTGCAGTCTATAAAGTGAGCCCACAAAAGCCAATTTCGTAAAGAATCATGGGTGTTTTAATGTACAGTCGCATGCATAGCCTTATCTACATTCATATAACAATTTTGAAAATTATTCAAAGATAGCATTTAAAAATGGCGGCAAACTCAAATTCTACAAACAGTTATAAATAATAATAAAATAATAAAATTTATTTCATAAATCATGAACATCAGGAATACATACAGGAGAATATCTGGCAGATCCCAAACTAGGCAGAGCCTGTATCTTGGGACCTTGGAGTGTACTATCCATGACCAAGTTTACACAAAAAGAAAAACATAGTAGACGTCAGGTAGTAACTTACATAAGTAACTAAAAAGAAATATGATAAGAAAAAGCAAACAAAATAAAAAATAAAAACTAAGAACCAAAACGTGTAGTTTCCGAACATAAACACTGTACGCAGCATAAGTAAAATGTGTGTGTGTGTGTGTGTGTGTGTGTGTGTGTGTGTGTGTGTGTGTGTGTGTGTGTATGTGTGTGTGTTGAGTCAAGTTAGGATATGGCATGAAGGAGAGCCTCCGTGTCATCGTATGACAGCGGTTCCAGCCACCTCCTAACAATCAACATTAGTTCACCCGTTGTGCAGCTCTGTATATTATACAATTTGCATAAATAATTATAAATAAATAAATGCATATAGGCAGGGAATCGTTTCACGAAAACAAACCTGGCCCTCGGTAAGGGAACTCTAAACCTACGCTTGCTCAGTAACTGAGCGTAGTTGGGCAGTTTAGCAACAACGCTGTGCGCTCGCACAACCGCCTTGAAGACATACAGACGTCTGACACTCAAAATTTTGGAGTCTCTATAGAGTTCATCTGTGGGAAAACGAAATGGCTTTTTGTACATAACCTTAATGACCGCCCGCTGCGCCCGCTCTAGAGGTAGCAGAAACGACTTAGCGGCACTGCCCCAAACCAGGACACAATATTGCAGGGACGACTGGCACAGCGCACAGTAAACCATACGAAGGACTGACTCTGACGCACTATCACGGATTCTCTTGATGACGTAAATACATTTCCGAACCTTGTTTGAGAGAGCGGCGATATGGTGTCTAAAGGAGAGGTGATGATCAATGATCAGCCCCAGATATTTAACCGAATCAGATCTGGTTATTTTGCAACAATTACAAGGGGAACCTTCGTCAGCAGATACTCTGCATCCACTAGAATGTATCGTAAGGTCTCCCAGGTAACCACAAGACGAAGATGCGATCTTTGAAAAAGCCAAATAATTAGATTTACTCACATTAAGGGTTAGCAAATTACTGTCAAACCACGACAAAA
>BHDV01005900.1:458515-511120 GCA_005406045.1 Adoxophyes honmai | reverse complement strand
ATTTAACCGATTCAGATCTGGTTATTTTGCAGCAATTACAAGGGGAACCTCCGTCAGCAGATACTCTGCATCCACTAGAATGTATCGTAAGGTCTCCCAGGTAGCCACAAGACGGAGATGCGATCTTTGAAAAAGCCAAGTAATTAGATTTACTCACATTAAGGGTTAGCAAATTACTGTCAAACCACGACAAAACAACAGCCAAACCACTCTCTGCAAGGCTAAGTATGCTCTCCCAGGACCTCTCATGGAAAAGAAGCACCGTATCGTCTGCATAGCAGATTACATCTGCTCGGGGCAGATTAAGACTGAAAATGTCATTAATGTAGGCAAGGAAAAGCGTGGGTCCAAGAATGCTACCCTGGGGAACCCCGAAACCAACAGGCATCTGGTCACTACTGACTTGACCTACCTTTACCACTTGTCGTCTATTAGTTAAGTAACTCTGAAACCACACAAGACTCGCTCCCCTTACACCACATATCTCAAGCTTTTTGAGAAGAATGTCAGTCGAAACAGTGTCAAAAGCTTTAGCCAAATCCAAAAAGACTCCAATACACTTATCACCTCTATCCAAATATCCGGAAATTTTGTCAGAAAGATGAATAATAGCATCTTCTGTGGACTTGCCTTTTCTAAAACCAAATTGGCAGTCGCCAATGATATTGTACTTATCAAAAAAGGCAACAAGTCGAACGTTAACAATTTTTTCGAGAATTTTGGAAAACACGCTAAGTAGAGATATCGGTCGGTAATTATTAGGATCGTTTTTTGGACCATTTTTGTGGATAGGAGATACCTGTGCCAGCTTCCATTGGTCTGGGAAACACCCAGTCGCCAAACTTAAATTGCAAATGAATGTCAGTGGCTCCAGGAGCACATCTCTTACTTCTTTGACGAACGACGGCTTTATACCATCCGGTCCGGGAGCGCTATCGGATTTAAGCTGACATATAAATTTGTTCACCTCGGTAACGTCGGTTGGGTGAAGAAACAGTGAATTTGACAATCGGGAAAATTGGACTTGATCGGCTAAAGAAGATTGGGTCCTGGACAGTTTGGAGAGTATATCTGAAGCCAGTCTCTGGCCGACCGTGGCGAAGTGCTTGTTACAGGCATTTAGCGAGCTTTTAGGGGAACTGGTCAAAGTGGAGAGAGCATTAGGAGAAACTGAGACACTTGGGTTAAGACAGATACCTTTTATCGCATTCCAAAGTTTTTTTGGGTTACTCTTAGCTTCGGCAAGTCTTCCACTCTGATAATCAACTTTGATTTTGTGAAGTAGACTATCGAAAAAATTCCTATAGCGCTTATAAGTTCTCTGGAGTACTTGATCGTCAGGAGAAGCCCTTGCTCTTTTGTGCAACTTGTCCCTGTGTCTCATACATCTTACGAGACCCGGGGTGATCCAAGGCTTGAGAATGAGTTTGGAGCGACTCACTCTGACCTGACGTGTGTTGTTTTTTATTGCGGTGGAAATTACTAGGTCAAAGTGAGTGACAGCCTCATTTACATCGGAACAGTTCAAAATATTTGACCAATCAGCCTTGCGCAGGTCCCGGGCGGCAGCGGCAAAGTCAGTTCGATATGACAATCTCGCACGGCGATTGTCTTTGGACCCTGGAAAAACGATAGCTGCCATAGAGATGTCGTGATCTGTAATGGCGCACCTGCACACCGCACCCATTGCGTAAGATTTGGTCTTGATAAAAATATGATCCAGACATGCGTCATTTCTTGTAGGAAGAGTAGCAGGTAGAAACTCATTCATGGTCAAGAGACACTGGTAATCAGATGACTGGGTCCCCGAGTATTGCATAATATCAATATTTATGTCACCAAGTATTACCACGTTAGGGAAACTCTTGGTCTCCTTGAGCGTTGCATCCAGAGAGTACAAGAAATTGTCTGTGTTTGAGAACGAGGGAGAGCGGTAAATTCCAAAAAATATTAATTTATCCGAGACAGTCAAAGCTAGACAGTTTGCATCAACAATATTTGGTTCCGACACAGAAACGTTCAATGATTCCCTAACATAGACTACAACACCACCACTTTTGTTGATGAATTTAGAAGTGTGAAAAGCATTATAACCAGGCAGTTGATTAATAAATGAGGACTCGTTCAACCAGCATTCTGTTAAAATTATTACATCGAGATCGATATTCATATGTTGATAGGCAACCTCGAATGCATCAAAATTTCGCTGAAGGCTTCTAATGTTGAGTGTCATAAATTTAAATGAATCAATTGACTCACAGAAAGAATTGCTTTCTTCCAGTGTTTCTATTAAGCGACATTTGATGGCCACAGCTTGGTCTATGTCAATTTTACCGTCAAGTAATGCCATTAAAATGGATAAAAGTGAAAGACTTCAAGTAAACATTATAAAACTGCCACGACGTCCAAGATAAATCAAAATGGCGCGTAATTGACCGAGATCGACAATTGACTACTGTTTTAATATGTATGTATATTAGTTGTGTATGTGAAAAGTAAATTTTAGTGTAAATGATAATGCTGTGATGTTGTGTTATGTCTGCGAATACAATTTTTAATTTAGACGTAATGTAATTAAGTAAATATTGAGATCTGAATTTAAATAATAAAACAATAAACAACAAAAAACTGTACGACAAAAAACAGTCACTCGCTGTCGCTGACATTGGTCTGAGCTCTGGGCGGTGACCCTGCTTCATCGAGCGGAACATCATGTATGAGGCCTCCATCGTCGTCAGGTGAAGCCGCAGGGGAGCCGGCGGAGTCCGCCTCACGGGCTCGGTTAAGGTCGGCCTCCTCTCGTATCTGGATGACAGGGCTGCGCTCTTTTTTTCGTATAAGAATGTGACCATCGTTAGTCCAGCAGTGCTTGTATCCCTGGTCAGCCTTAAGTTGTCTGGCTTGACGAAATAAATATCTCTTGCTCTTAGTCAACCTCTCGTTAATGAAGAGCTTTCGAGTCTGACCCGCTACTTCGATGTCAGTAGAGGTAATATTTCGCCTAGATTTAGCACATTTTAAAAATTCCTTACGCTTCATACGCCGCACAAAACGAAGAACCACCGGCCGCGGCAAAGGCGGCTCTGTCCCTCGAGAGCCATCCACCGCGGCGTCCGCGGCATCCCCCGCGCCGCCGGCGGCCCGTCGGGAGCCAACACGCAAGACGTCGTCGATATCCGCTTCATCAAGTGAAACACCTATCTTCGCCGCAACCACACGCACAATATGGCACAAGTTTTCGTTCGGTTGCTCATTTATACCTAAAATTTCGACTTCATTACGCAAACAAATTTGGGCCTGAGAAGTCAGCTGCTCCTCAAGTTGACTGACCCTGTGATGGAGGAGAACGGTTTCATCATCCTTTGCTTCAAGGACACGAATCCTGTCATTCGAACAAGCTACTTGGTTTTCAAGGTCATCAAGACGCGCAGTACATTGTGAAATACAGGCAGTCAGGTTTTCAAGGTGTTTCTTGACATCGGTCATATCGTCCCGCAGTAATTTAATTTCCCTAGTGAGGGCCGTGAGCGGATCGCTGTCGGGGGTCGATACTTGTGGTTGTGGTTTAGTACGCTTATTGTCTGGAGGTCGATTCTGCGTGCGCTGAGTCACATTTGGTTTCGATGCGTCGGCGGAGGCACCCGCCGAAGACGTCGACCGCACCGGCGTGTCAGAATTATCTTTTTTTGGCACCTTACTTTGGCACGCTGGGCATTTCCAGTTTAATATAAATTCCGATTGCGCATCGATGTCGCAGCGAGCGCCGCTATCAGCGCGCCGCCGCGCAGCTCGACGCGTTCCAATTTCAAATAATTTGTTTTCTTGTTTTGATTATCACTTGTTTTACAAAATAGACCAATTTTATAAAGTTATTTCATTAGGTTAACCTTTTGACCGCCAAGGCGCGAAGTGAAACGCTGTGCTCCTAACGCCAAAGACGTGAGTCGGCTCTTAGATAATGCTTGTTTTTTGTCTAATGGTGCTGTATTATTTTATTTAAATTAGGTATAAAATAACTTACACTACCTATAAATAAAGTAAACCTAGAAAAAATGTTGCAGCGTTTTATATTTCAGTTCTTTCGCAATAACTTCGACGCCCCATTTAACGTCGTGGCGTCACGGGCACTGACTTGCGATGTCGTGATATGGCGTCTTTGGCGGTCAAAAGGTTAAGTTGGCCATTTATTATTTGGCTACGGTGTGGGTGTAGATAAAACTATGAAAAACTAATAACTTACTTGTAACGTAAAGTGTCCCCATGAGCAATAGTTGCCGTGGCAGGGGTGAGCACAACGCTAGCCACAACATTCAGTTTGAAGTCCGTGCATATTTTCTTCAGGCATACAGTGACGAGACACTCTCCCATAGCCTGGCCGTAGAGCAGGACCGAGTATGAGCGAGCTCCAAGACTTTCCAGCTCGGCTATGCTGCGGGGAGCTTCATAGTCCGTGTCGCGCCATCTAACTAGCCTGAAATTGTTTTATTTCTTTACTATTTCAAATCTGCACCAGTTTACTACGATTAAGAGTAGAAAAATAGCTTCCGTCACACAGGCGCGTGGCGCTAGCGTGGCGTGGTCTTAGCGGGTCCGTAGCGCTAGGTCAGTGCCGCGCGTACGCTTCGCTTTCGCAAAGCTAACAACACGCGTGGGTCCATCACCGACCGTTGGCGCAAGTGTCCCGTGCGCATCGCGCTCACGCTCGGCGTGCTAATAATCAGCGGTGTTAACGGGTTTTTGGCGTGACGCGCGCGGTGATCGCGCGATGATTGATGCGCTAGCGCCCTGCTAATAGCCCACGCAGCTGACGCGGATTACCCGTAACGGACGCCCGTCTAATAAGAAATTGTATGAACACCGTGGGCATGTGCGACGGACTTTAATCCGCACGGCGGGAGACGGGCGTCCGCTCTACCCCAAGTGTCGCCAATACGATCAAAACACGAGTTACTCTCGTCTGCGTTAATTCGCATCAGTTTGTATGGGAACGCTACTTGTCTTGTCGATCACGACAGTTGTATAAACGTGCCGCTGGGAGACGCTGTCTCAGTTCTCCTACAAACTGCTGCGTCTGATGCGTATTCAAACAGAAGAGAGGGACTCGTGCGTGTTTTGATCGTAAGGACGACACTCGTGGTACTGGTAGCGGTAAGTTAAGTGTTCGCCCGTCGCTGACTCGCTGGCCCGCGGCGGGTTTCCGGAGTGGGGCCCGCGAGCGTCCGTGTCAGGTAGCGTACGCCCTAAGAACACTCTAAGTCATCGTTTCTTAACCTCGGGTCGCGACCCAAATTTGTGTCGCGTGCCATATCGAGATGGGTCGCAGGACCCGCGGGACTTTTTGAAAAACAAACAGCAATCACTACATTGCATTTGATTTTAATGTTTGATTGGGTTGCGGGCTTCAAATATTTTTGAATTCTTGGGTCGCCAGGCAAAAAGGTTAAGAACCGCTGCTCTAAGTGGACACCCCGTGCCTGTTTGACGGAGGTGTATTTCTCCAACCCTTTGCAACTAAACTTGCCTGTCCTGTGGTTTTTCAAACAAGAGTGAACTTACGTAACAAGTGGGTCTTCTCCTATATTATTACCAAGGTTGGAAATGCTCCATGTGAAAGTTACACCTTCAAGAGTTGAAAACTTATTGGCTGAAACAATAATAAAGGATATTAATCCTACAAATGAAAGCTGATAAAGAAAACAAAACTTTAATGATATAAAAAAAGAAGATGATAATATAAAAATACATTGTGTTCAATAATATTGATGCCTGATATAAGGATTTCACTGTGAAGACAAATTAACAGCTTATCATGACCGGACAATTGATAGGATTATATTCTTATCATTTATGAATATAAAGTTATGACAGTAACTTGAGGGAAAGGAATAAGATAATATCTCTTCAGCAGGTTTTAAATCTCTACTCAAGGATCATAGGGTTATCATCTTTGACATCAGCATCATCTATATATATATAAAAGAAGAAACTGACTGACTGACTGACATATCAACGCACAGCCTAAACGGCTAAACGTAGGTACATGAAATTTGGAAGGGACGTAGCTTGGGTACCGTAGAGGTGCACTAAGAAGGGAATTCCCGAAATTACCACGGGAACGGGAATTAGTGGGAAAATCCCGTTGTATGAAAAATCTAAACCGCTTAAGTTAGACGCTTGAAATTTGGCATGCAGGTACCTTAGTAAATTTAAGGCTTAGTTGCAACGGGATATTGCGAGATTCCCACGGGAACGGGAATTAGCGGGAAAATCCCGTTGTATGAAAAATCAAAAACCGCTTAAGTTAGACGCTTGAAATTTGGAATGCAGGTACCTTAGTAAACTTCTAGCTTAGTTGCAACAGGATATTGCGAAATTCCCACGGGAACGGGAATTAGCGGGAAAATCCCGTTGTCTAAAAATTCTAAACGTTTTAAGTTCGACGCTTGAAATTTGGCGTGCAGGAACCTTAGTAAAGTTCATTTTTAGTTGCAACAGCATATTGCGAAATTCCTACAGGAACGGGAATTAGCGGGAAAATCCCGTTGTATGAAAAATCTAAACAGCTTAAGTTAGACGCTTGAAATTTGGCGTGCAGGTACCTTAGTAAACTTCTAGCTTAGTTGCAACAGCATATTGCGAAATTCCCACGGGAACGGGAATTAACGGGAAAATCCCGTGGTCGTAAAAATCTAAATGGCTTAAGTTAGACTCTTGAAATTTGGCATGCAGGTACCTCAGTAAAGTTAAAGCTTAGTTGCAACAGTATATTGCTAAATTCCCACGGGAACTGGAATTAGCGGGATAATCCCGTTGTATGAAAAATCAAAAACCGCTTAAGTTAGACGCTTTAAATTTGGCATGCAGGTACCTTAGTAAACTTCTAGCTTAGTTGAAACAGGATATTGCGAAATTCCCACGGGAACGGGAATTAGCAGGAAAATCCCGTTGTCTGACATACTTACACCCCTCATTTTAGAGAAGTGATGTGATCTCTTCTGTGTCATTCCGAACTTAATGCGAGCGAAGCCGCGGGCAAAAGCTAGTAAAGTATACAAGTATTGTTTTGATTACCTTGTTCATCATAAGCAACTACTTCAAAAGCCTCTGGAGCTTCTTCCAAGTACAGTTTCCATGTAGTACTTATCACTTTTAGTGCACTTATTTTGTCGACACTTACATCACCTCGGAGTATCTGTAATTAGCAGTGATTTTATACACTTTGGATTGTTTCATAACATTTTGAATTAAATGGACCCCAACAAGAGCAAAGCAAAATAAAAAACATTAAAAAAAGATAAAGTGACATCACTCATTTAACTAGCGTTATTTTGTGGACTAATAATAATGAAAAATACACAGCAATTGGCACTGGAGTTGTTTTTATTGTCACCAAAGCGTTTTCGCGCCATAATAATAATCAAAGCAATTACCTCGCCGCTGTTCACTTCTTCGGCAAGAATAATAACAGAGCCGGGTGGCATGCATGTTTTAGATACTGAAACCTTTGCGGAACGTGAACAATGCCCCCAGGAGTCTTCGTATATCGGCTCTAAGTCGATGATGTCATCGCGTGATAAACTCCTGCAAAAAAGCTACTGTTTAGCGAACCTATAAGAAATATTGTCTTATATGAATTAAAAGACAACTTACCAAGTATAACAGCCGCCTTCTATGATCTCAAATGTGAAATTTACGGTCAGATTTTCAAACCAAGGCAAAAGCACCCTTGGCGTATTTATTTTTGCACTTTCACATGAATGTAAACACAAACACGCAATTAATGTCAATATAAGAGTCCTTTCCAATCCCTCCATACTTGATATTATTATAATTACATACGTAAACTAAGAAATGAAACAACTTCTTGATTACCTCTAACCTACAAAAACAAGCAGCTGAAGTAGCGCATTTTAAAAATTTGACAGTTTGTTTCGGTGTTTCCATACAGCAGTTATAGATAAATGCTCAATCATTGTTATTTTTCCGTTAAATAAATTCATGAATGTCTGCAATATGATCTGCGATGTGGATTTCATTGTCTTTTAATGTGTTGCATTTGCATAATTTGCATTTAATATTTAGAAGCAATGGTAGCAAAAACCGTTAACGAACAAAAATTAGAACAACACTAGAAAATAAAAATGTCATTCTGAATAAAAAAAAGTAAAACGTCAATCAAAAGTCAAAGTCAAAATATTAAAATGGCTGCTTTGTGTTCGTCATTATGTGTTTGGTGTCGTTTTTTACGCGAATTTTACACATAAAATTGGAATGTGTACGTTTATTAACTGAAAACGAGCATTTTAAAGGTCTCTGTAAGTAATACAGCATTTATCAGCAGCAAAACACCAGAATCGGCGATGTCGGTCGACAGGGCTGTGGAGTTGAGGAGCAATGAGATCGATAAAAGCAAACGTCGTCACAGAACTGACGACACTGTTCTTGCGACAGCGGCATTGAGTGGCGGGGGAGATACACAACATTACGTGAAGATGGAGAGCGTGGAGGACGGAGCGGGGAAGCCTACGGAGTTGTGTTTACTGGGCAATTTGCATTTGGTGTCGAGTACTACAAGCAGTTTGGCCGATACGCCCGGTGATTCTGGTGTTTTGTGTTTGGACAGTGAGGCTTCGGAGGTGACTAGCCAAGCGTTAATGTCTCACAGCTTGGTAGGAGCCGAAGAATTGGCGTGTGACAGCCTCTACGATGCGGCGCCGTCTTGCTCTCAGGACATGATTAAAAGCACTACCAGCAGCATCATGACTCGTAGCGACATTGACAACCAGAACACTCCTGCGTCCGACGACATGGTTCCGGAACTACTTGTGGAAGCAAACAAAAAGTCCCCTGTCTATGAAAACCTGCCAGATGTAGTGTTGAAGGCTTTAGAAAGTGAAAAGGTATGTACTGAAAATGTAGATAAGCCAGCCCTGAGACCTAACGAGCCAAAGAAATCCCTCTCTGAAGACATTGTGTATAGAAGAAAATGTAGAAAGAAGTCACAAAATGGTACAAGCTCTCAGAAGAAACGGGTTTCGTTCCATGAAGACATTTTGAACAATACTAAAACAGATAATATTCACATTGAACGTGGTTTTATATCTTATGGACCAGATAGCTCATATTGTGATAGGTTTAGGCAAAAGAATAATATTATGACTGATAGGTTTTCATGGTGCGCATCAGGGGACAGAACCCCGAAATATGCTGCAGATGTAGCTCAACAAACTATGTCTGATCTTTTGGTGTATGGCGACTCCAAGAGTGACAGGAGTGGGGTATTTGAGTATTGCCAAGATTATGACCATGAGAATCAAGAAAATGACAACAAAGACAAAGACAATAATAATGATATTAGACCCAGAGGCAAACTGTATGGGTGTGACTCAAATAGCTCTGATTCTAATTTTAGCTGCGATTCCGAGACATCATCCACTGACTCATCCTCTTCCCATTCTAATAAAACAGAAGCTACTCTGTTGCATAGGAAGTGTGACAAGGCTCAAAAATCATACTCTTGTGATGGATTTGAAAACAATGCCCATGTTGCCTTCATGAGAAAGACATACTTTTCAGAGGCAGATATAGACCAGCCCCATGACCGGGCTAAGATACCTTTAGAAGTTTCTGAAAGCCCTAACACAGTTAAATCTGTTTTGAAAAAGAAACGGTATATAACTACTAATGTGGTTGAAGAGAGAAAAAAGAACAAAGTATTAAATCTTTTAGATGCTAATAACATAATTGACTCACTGAAAAGTTTTTACAAGACTTTCAATTTTACTCCAGAGAAGGGATTGCCTGAAAATAGTATTGAGTTGACAAATGTTGTTGAAGCATTACCCTGTGATGTAAATCAGAATAAGAAATTATGCAAGAGTTTAGACTCAGGTTTCCAAATAGATGATGAAGACGACTTTGTAGAGATAAATCTGAATGGAACTCCTATGGAAGCAGGACCAAAAGAAATGGTGTCATCAACAAAGAGCATCACAGGGGACCGGACACCCAAAGATGGTTCCCCACGTCACAAACTTACTCTCAATATGAAAACACAATTTGACAAGAAAACTACTAATAAAGCTGAAGCTCTTCCCCCATTAAACAAATATGTAGTGAACTGTGAAAGCACTGTGTATGAACATAAAGGGGTGTCCTACAGCTATGTGCATGATACATTCCAAACTGCATTTGATGCTCCCAAAGAAACATTCGTCCCTATACCAGAAACAACACCCGTGAAGGAATTAATAACCAGTGTGTCTAAAGTTGATTTGGCCCAGAAATTTTCTGAAACTGACTCCTCCAGTAAGACATCAACACCAAAGAGGCATTTCAACAAGAATGTGCAAGATGAAACTGAACAAAAGAATGGTATTCCAAAGCATTTATCATCCCCAAAAAGGCAAAATGTGAACCGATACAGTAGAAAGTCTGCTTCAACAACAACAGTACAAAAAGAGAATGAAGAACAACCACAGGTGAACAGTGACAACTGCTCAAACACTGACAATTCCACTCTTAAAGGTGGTGAAGACTTCAATGACGAATTTTTCGACAGTCCCTCAAACCACAAACTGCAGTCTGACAAATCGGCGTTACTTAATCGGTACTTGAAGAATGTGTGTCAGCGGAAAGATCTAGAACAGAAGATTCGCAACAACAAGTTCTTCCAAAATAAGTTGCGTATGGAAAGAGGGTTCCCTTCAATCATCTATCCATTTGAAGACGTGTCAGAAACGTTCCACATTTCCGCCGCGCGCATGTCACGGCTCGTGGACAAAGAAGTGATTGAGAACAAAAGGCTTTCTGTTCGACTGCTGACGGCCGAGGAACCGTCGTACTTTGACAGTTTCGAAGATAATGTCGCGATTGAATGCAATGAAAAGCTGAGACTGCAGATATTTTCATATCCCAATGAAACTTTGAACAGGGTGAGTTGATTAGTTTTTTTATAACTGCTTTAAAATGTCAAATCTCTAATCTTAAAGTGACCATGCAAAAAACCAACCACTTATACCTTATCGGTTTAGGTAGTTAAAACAATGTAAACAATCTTGACGTGTCTTTTTATTTAAACGTACACTTTATAAATCGAAAACTTTACATTTTACAATCATTCAATCAAAAAATCATTTACTTTCATAATTGAATTGTACAGTGTAACGATTTTCATTTTTAGACTGTGTATTTCAACAAAAAGACATGTCAAGATTTTTATATTGTTTTAACTACCTAAACCGATAAGGTATAGCACAGCATTATAATGTTTAAAGAAATTTTATGTATGAAATAAAAACAGTCTGGTGATTGCAATGTTTTACTTTCAATTAACATTGTACTACTTTCTATATTTACTTATGTAGATTTAACCCACTTTCTTTACTTTATTGAAACTGGAAATGTTTCAGTAAACCCAATTTTTGGTTGCAGATGATGAAAGTACAATCACCGTACAACATGGAAGATGGGTCATGGTCTCCGCTGCTGGTATTCATCACGGACTACGCTCTCTACGTTGCGGGCTTGACTCCTGGTGGCAACGAATATGACATCATATGCCGTCTGCCGCACAACGAACTTGACGCCATTGCCGTGAGTTTGATTCTTTACCATCATTATCTTAAAAACGTCTTATTTCAGTTAGAAGTAGACTACATCAAACTTCAACCTTCTTTTGTCCAGTGATATTCATTTATTTAGTAACTGTTAGGCTTTATTTTAATGAGGGGATATAATGAAATTAGAATTGATAACATTACCATTATAGGTTCAGGATTCAAAGTTAAATGGCTGAACAAAAAATCATCAAACATTCTGTCCAAAACTTTGTTTCAAATACGCCATTATGACATCTTTTTTCTTAAAAGTCATGCTTTACTCAACTGTGAATAGAATCACAATAAACCTTTTTTTCTGCTACAAATACTAGAGAAATCAAAGTTACTAAATAGTTTCATTGTTAATGCCTACAGTTACATTAAACATAGATAATGTTTTATTAGCATTCATTCCAAACAAGGTATTGATTCATTCATCAATTATGCTTAGAATACGAATTCATTGCTTATTTAAATTATGCATGGGCATAAATGGCATAGCAAACGAGGAAGTAGCTACTTATCTACAACGGCTGTATTTAGAAAAACAATTATCATTACTGATTTTCCATCCACTACTATTATTCATTCATATTGACTTTAGAATATCTGTTACATACTTTAATTATGTTATGTTATGTCTGCGGAACGTAATTATGATTTGTATAAGAAATAATTTTATTATGTTTACCAAGATTCACGTAATATACTGACAAACAACTAACTAAGCTAAGACCCTCGACTAATTTGAACCAATTATTTTAACAGGTGGGTCCTGAAGCTCAATACGTGCAAGTGATCGACGTGTCCGGCAACATAGCCTGCTCCGTGGTGACAGGCGAAGCGTCCCTGGGCGCGCGACTCGTCAGTTCTCTGGAGTGGAGTGCCCGGACCTCTCCCCTGAGGGTGCAGCGACCACCCGCCATCATACCGCTCACTTGTCGGCAACTGGCAGCCGCCATCGCTAGGCTGCGGCATCAGGACAAGGTCAGTATTAAGTCCATATAAACTGGCAAGGGTGAAAGCTATTAAAAAAAAATTAAGATTTCGACAACACTACCGTGAGGGCCACTGACGGTAAAATTAAAAGGTACAGTCAAGGAAACTGAATGTTTAGTAGGTTGACCGACTTCATAATTTGTTCGCATTATAGGACAAACTTCACCATGAAGTTCAATATTGAGTATTTATGTCATGCAACTGGCTGGAAATAGTAATAAGGCCAATTTTAGAAGTATCTCAACCTGCTATGCTAAACATCCAATTTCCCTGACTGTACATCTATAGTTCGACATTAGATCGACATATTTCAGGTCACTTGGTAGTAGTCATTTGGCAGCGGTTTATGCGCAATGCGACCCGCGGCTCTTAAAAAAAAACTATCCATGGTGTGGTGTCAGTTTTAGTTTTATTTCTCTGTACTTATATGCTTCTTTACCTATTGTCGTTTACTATCTAATAAGAAGAATCAGAAAATGATAGGTAGTATGTTTCGCGCGCAATGCGACAGATGTTATAGCCGTGCTAATCAACGTGGAATAATATTTAAAGTATGTATAACATTATGTTACATTGTGACTCACAATTTGTGACAAGTTTTGTTGATAGTTCAGCAAACTGGATATAATATCAATGAGTTAGCTGCCTTAAGCTGAATTTATAAGTAAAGACATGTTGTTTTCGGATATATCTCTCTTTACTCGCGATGAAATCAATTTTACATGTGAAAAAAGCGGGTAAGAATGACTTAATCCAAGACAAAATTTTATTTTCGTTTTGTTTAAACCTTACGACTTTGCTATAAAAACATTGTAAGGTTGATTTAGGTGTCAAGGTGTCTCATCACTGCTGGACACTTTGGGCCAAAGCCAATCTTGACATTAAGATTAGTGTGTCGACTATACGACTCAATTGAAGGCAGGCAGCTGTTGCTAGACAACGGCGTCTGCACCGGCTCAAAAAATGTTTCGACTTAACAAATGAAAATGAAGAATCCTAATGGTTTCATGCGACATTTCCTTGTCTGCCTGTATTAGCTTTATAATATAACTCTGACACTGTATTTCATTTGCAAATCAGAAGCAAATCAGAACTAAGCTATATTGAGTATCTGCACATTGACAACTAATTAAAAACGAACAGTACCTAAATTAATCTAATCGACTTATGCTCATTGACAAATCGTCCTGAATACCTTTTTAAAGCAATATCATACTTTCTGCGTAAACCTTTAATAAGGACTAGTAAAATATTCCACTCGTCACCAGTTCACACAATTATCTATTAACCGTTATGTTGTTAGTGATCGTAATACCTATCATAATATTTTTCAATGGCATAATTTATACAATTAGAATCATATGCGATAACCTTTAGGTACTTAGCTGTTTGCCTGTCTTATTGGCTGTTATCAAACAGGTGATTGTCCTGTCTGCTCTGTTTCTAAGAGAGTGTTAAGTTGATTGACATTAAAAATAATCAATTATAGACTGTGATTGAGGCAACCTTGGCTGATGATTAACAATAGGGTCAATTTCTTTTATACAGAAAGTCAAACTCAATCACTTTTAATTGTTTGTTTTCAGATAACGAAATAGGTAAACAAGTAAGCTATTTGTTCAGGGGTAGATAAAGCAATTGTTAATGAAATCAATCAAGGATAGTTTTCTAAACAATACATTCAATTTGACTCGATAGAAAATCACGTCTCTAAAATAATCTTTCAACTCTACTCATGATAGAGAAAAACATTCTATGATCATGAAAGAAACCAGCACAAAATTATCTACAAATGCCGCTCGATCCATTTGGCCCAAATTTTGGGTAAATTAGCCGTTTATAATCTAATTAAATATATGATCTTTCAGCTTTAATTAAGGACTAGTTTTTAAAAAATATGCTTATTTACGTAGTAATTACTTTCTTTTATCTATGAAGTACTGAGAGTAATAGTGATATCGACTGCGTTAAAAATATGTAATTTTAATTAGTCTGTTAGTAAGATTATGGAAAAATATGAGGCACGTGTTTTTGGTTTATCGAATAGTTAAACATCGACAAAGGTATAGATTACTATAGATAGATCATCAAACTTCCGGAGGATTCGTGACGTCGCGCCTTGGTGAAAATTGTAAGTGACGTCTGTCTCAACTTCAGAGCACAGTTTTTTGGTAAACTTACTGCGGTCTAAATTTCAAAAACTAGCACTTGGGTCAATCAACTATTTTATGTCTCTAGTTGCCATGGTGACGTCTCCAGAATCACCAATAAGATTGTAATTTTCTAAGATATAGACCGCAGTAAGTTACGAGATTTTTGCAGTTATTAACACGTTTCATTATGGTGCATTTCCTGAGCATAAAACGAGACCTAAATTGTAACCTTTTTCTAAGTAACTATATCACAGTTTTCTCATGACTTACTGGATAGAATAACGACACAATAAAGTTAATAGGCCGAATTAATTCAAACTTCACTCAGTTAAACAGAGTATTACAGGCTGAGTTTGTTCCTCAGTTGGACGATATCCTATACTACGGGCGCGCGTGCTCCGGCGACGCGGGGGACAGGCTCGCGGAGGCCCCGGGGGCCTTCGCGCCGCCGCTCGAGGGCTACCTCATGTGCCGGACCGACCGGAGCCGCCGCTTCGAGCCCTGCTACTTCTTGCTGCGGTGAGACTGCTTAACTTTGAAACGGAGATGAATTATTATTATATGGTCGATGCAATTTGTTTTGAACCACCGCAGAATTTTGTGACAGTACGTAATAATGTTTTCTTTTGTCGAGCAATGCAATGTGTTATGTATGTAATTAGCAATGATAATTATTGTTGTGTGTTATCAGCGCGGGCGTGCTCCAATGGGGCCCGCACCCGCCCGAAGGCGGCTCAGCTTTACCCAACGCCATCGCGCTCAAGTCCGTGGTGGGAGTGCGCCGGCACGTGGACAACTCGCGGCGCCCGCACTGCTTCGAGATCGCGCTCGGCTGCGGCGCGCGGCTGCTGCTGGCCGCGCCCGACGACCTGGCCGCGTCCAGCTGGCTGCAGTCGCTGCTGCTGCACGCCGCGCAGGTACTACACCACAGGCTGTATAAGATGCGCTCGGCTGCGGCGCGCGGCTGCTGCTGGCCGCGCCCGACGACCTGGCCGCGTCCAGCTGGCTGCAGTCGCTGCTGCTGCACGCCGCGCAGGTACTACACCACAGGCTGTATAAGATCCTCTCCTTTTGTGTTTAGATTTTGTCCCGTAAGTCAAAAGACTAATGCTCAAAAAATATTATTTTTATTTCATTCACAGGCGCTGGAAGAGAAAGACGGCGCTTCGAAGGGCGTCCGCGCAGGCGCGCCGGCGGCTTGTACTCTACTGGTGTCCCCCTGCGAAGTGCTGAGCGTGCGCGACTCGCCCGACCTGGCCTTCGTGGCCGGCTGCGCCGCCTACCTGCGCGAGCGCGGCTGCGACGCGCTGCTCCGCGGTGAGCCCTGGCCTAGCCCCCGCAGCGCATGCGTCGGCGAGTGCTGAGCGTGCGCGACTCGCCCGACCTGGCCTTGCGGATGCCACGGGAACGCCGTAGGCATACGTCCGCGACGGAACGCCGTCCCTAAACCAACATGTGTCTTGCTAGTTTTAAACCGACTTCAAAAAAGTATGGTAATTTTTTTTTTATGTGTGTTCGCTGATTACTCGAAGACGCCTCCGATTTGGAAAATTCTTTTTTTGTTTGAAAGGATATAGTTTCCAGGTGGGCCCATTGTCAGCATATCTTGACCTGATGATGGAATATGAGGGAAATCGAGGGCAACCCTCAAATTTTATAGGCACAGGTAATGTTTTTAGTACATTTTTCAAAGCTACATCAGTATTTACGTTTGGCAGTAAAAAAAATGACTGAGCTAATGATGGAAGCTCAACTCCTTAATTCTTAGAAGTTAAAGGATAATTCTTTCAATACTGAATGAATCTGCAGACTGGAAATTATAATTTCAGTAATTAGTCAGGCCTGCTGGTGATGGAAGGTCACCCTCATTAGACAAATGTTTTCAGTATAGCCCAAATTTGAAGTCGGTTTTTTTTTTGTTTAAAATTATTTAGGACTAGCTTCTGCCCGCGGCTTCGCACGCGTTAAATTCGGGCTAACAGAAGAGATTTCGGAATTATTATTAGGAAGCGCCCGCTAGAATAGCCAGCAGACATTAGATTTTTTCCTACTTTCTCGACACTTATCGTCATATTTTGGAAAATTCAAACAAAATCTTTATAAATTGTAGCCTATGTGCTATTCTGATGTATAAGCTACATTACTGTAAAGTTTCATGAAAATCCATTCAGTAGTTTTTGCGTGAAGGAGTAACAAACATCCATCCATCCATCCATCCATACATCCATCCATCCATACTCACAAACTTTCACGTTTATAATATTAGTAAGATTCACAAATAGTGGCGTGCCATAACCGATGAATGGCCTTTTTCACAAAAAAATATTATGTCTACATATTAGTGAACCACAACAATAACTTTGCTCACTCGCGACCATTGCCTATGCAATAATTGTGCGATTGTTATGAACTTGACATTCCGTATCATGTACTCTACGCTACGATAAGTGTATGTCTTAGTTTTTGTTAATAAGCATGATACCAAGTATGTATTGTTTCAGAATACATAGAAGAAATGCGATCTGACGTCGAGATACTGGCGTGCGGCTCGATCAAGAATCTGACCGCGTTCAAGATACCGGACACGGACGAGAACTGGTGCTGTCTGGTAAGATTTGACTGATATACTGTAATAATATTTTTAACTATTACAGTCCCGAGCTTTAATTTGTGACCCAATTCCGTTAAATTTTCTTAGAACATTCATAATGCAATTAGGTCGAAACTTTAGTGCAATAATGTTGAATCGCAAGCTGAGACGGGACTGTTATAAGATAACCATAGCAACATCAGTTTCCGATAAAACCGTTGTCGGTCATTGGTTAATCACAAGCTGTGTTATAATGTAACCATAACAACATCAAGTTCCGGTAAAACCGTGGTCGGTCATTGGTTAATCACAAGCTGTGTTATGTGTAACCATAGCAACTCGCTGGATCGGCCATTAGCTAACCGAGCTTTGTTATAACCTAACCATGGCAACGTCCGCGTC
Organism: Adoxophyes honmai; assembly: GCA_005406045.1. Classification (NCBI taxonomy): domain Eukaryota; kingdom Metazoa; phylum Arthropoda; class Insecta; order Lepidoptera; family Tortricidae; genus Adoxophyes; species Adoxophyes honmai. Next base: position 493,376 of record BHDV01005900.1, on the reverse strand, counting down.
ATTGGTGGAGAGTTGTGACATTTATGACATTGACTAACTGATAAAATATTAGCTCTAAATAGCTAAAGTTTGGTACACGATATTCAACCTTAGGTGGGTCCCAAATTAAAGCTCGTGACTGTACAATAATATCCCTTCTAGCGATAAGGTTGCCCGTGGTGTAAATTAGTGGTCCGTGTACTGAATATCGCATGCCCTACCAGTTTAGTTACACTCCGCCGGCGAAACCGCCTGAATGTTTTACGGCAAAAACGTAACGCTGGAAAGAGGTAGCAATATTTTTACGCCTAGACATGTTCGGGAGTGGACCTTCTGTATGTAATACAACCTAACCTAACCTATTCTTTATCCTGCGCAGGAGTGGAGCGTATGCGAAGCTCGCGAGCGCGGCTCGGGGCTGGCGCTGGTGCTGGCCAGCGGCGCCGAGCTGGAGCGGTTCATCGCCGCCGTCGAGCGCGCCTACTGCGCACTCACGGTAGTATACTACCATAGCACTGCGGGAGTGCAGCGAGCGAGGCTCGGGGCTGGCGCTGGTGCTGGCCAGCGGCGCCGAGCTGGAGCGGTTCATCGCCGCCGTCGAGCGCGCCTACTGCGCACTCACGGTAGTATACTACCATAGCACTGCGGGAGTGGAGCGAGCGCGAGACGATGCCCTCTACTAGTCAACCAGAGATATTTTATTTTCAAAATGCCTTATGTTTAAGCTGCCACTATTTGCACCTCTTACTTATCGAATTTATACTTTTAAAAAAAAATTAGTTGGCAAGGCATTACAAACTGCTTGCCATCGCGATGTCTGTGTTTGCTAACCACCAAGTGACTGGTGAATGAATATTTTGGCGGTTGAACTGTCTTCATTATTATTAACACTTTTTTTACAAGAAACTTAAGCATGTACATAAGTGTAGAATCTCAGATTGATTTTTTACGCACACTAAGTATATACACTTATTCTTTGAATCTCTTGAAAATATTTAGTTATTTTTTTTAATAATAATGACGGCAGTTCAAAAGCCCGAATATTCACCCAACTCATTTTCTCATGCCTTACTTATGTCAAAAAAAATATCTTGTTCTCTTTGTAATATCTTCAATCGTTTCACAGAGCGAGCCGTTCCCACTGAGCGTAGTGGAAGCATCCAAATCAGCCTGCAGCACCGCACATTCCAAATTCGAAGCCGAGTGGACGCACATGCTGCCTCAGCAGTAGACTAAGGTAATTCAAAATGGCGGCCAGCCGCACTTGTAAATGAATAGGTTATGAAGTTAATGAATGGATTATCGATTCAAATCGACTATTTATCAACTCTAATAACGTAGCTTTCGTGCAATTCTATCGACGCGATTGAAGTTTAAGCAAAAAATGTACTACTTATCGAACTAATTGATCGACTTATCGTATAACCTAATTACAATAAACGTCGTAGTGAAATTGTATTACTCGACATAGGTAATCTTTATTACCTTTAATGTGACAGCGTTCTTCGGTGGATCAAAAATCAATTGGTTCGTTGTACGTGCGTTTCGTCCGCTCAAGTAACTAGTTTATGAACTCTTCAAACAACGATTTGACTCATTTCATTGTTAAACTTGAAGATAAGTGGAAATTTCTTGCGAGGATTATGACGCCAGTGCTTTAGCGGACGATGTGTACATGAAAAAGAAAAACTTTTTGAAAGAGTAGTTAAAATATTTAAGTAAAAAGAGATTATCTCTGTCACAAAAAAGCGTTTCAGACTTTTCGCTTTTAAAACGCTGTAGTTTTCGCAGTCTTACTTCTGCAACACTGTGCCTTGCGTACTATCACAGCTAGGGAGGGTACAAAGCATCTGCTTAGAAAAATCAGTTATATTATGTAATCTATGTGTCAACAAACTTGTTTTGTATCAATGATAATCTCAATTTTACTTGAAAACATCAATTTCTCTTGATGTTGCTTTTTGTAACTGGGCCAATCAAATTTCGGGACACCCTGTGATAGAGTTGCTTAGAAAAAAAGTAGTTCAATGTGCTCATGAGATGCGTCATAAAGAAATGTGCTTATAACTGCACATATCTATCTGACTATATCCTAAAAACCCAGAATTTTACTGGATGACTCAGGAGTCGTCACCATGACAACCAGTGATCTAAAAGTTGATTGACTCAAGTACACGGGCGGGTCTTAGTGTTGAGGATGTAAACTTGTCAAAAAACAGCTGAGTAAACGTTTAGATAAAGAAATAGATCGTGGTTTAAAACGACTAGCTTATAGAAATAGTATGTTTGGGTATTGGCAGACGTACCTATACCAATGTTTTATGTCCAATTGTAGATTGTCTGTTTATCCCTTCAATTTAGTCTCAACCATCTAGTATCCAGTTATCATAGCATTGCGTGTGAGATAAGACTACGGGTGTAGTGCAATTGTTTTGCCATCGGTAAAACTCTGTAAAACGACAGCGCTCAAGGCATCAATCACTTACATTTTATCCACTTATTTGGAACTTTATTATTCAGTATTGAATCTCAAGATGACAATACTTGTAATGACGGTGATTGAAAGGGCTCGATAAATATGAAGTATTCCAAAACATTTTGCACTACACCTGTACCTGTTATTTTTCGACTCTTTGAGTTAGACAGTGACAGGTATAAACTGTGTCACGCGGGGACTTGACTCGTTGATAAAAATAGTAAAGTCTTGGTTGGATTTGTGGTGCTCATTAAAGCTTGCTTGATGCTGAATCCCATAAAATTATGTGATCTGACTTGTGAAGCGAGATATTTTGAAGCGTTGTACAGACAACCTACAATAAAGGCAAAATTAAATAACGAAATTGAAATGAAAGATCTCTGAAGCACAAATCTCAAATTAGCTTCTTCTTGTTGTTAAGGATGCCGTGTAAAGAAAATCGTTTTCGAATTGGGCATAATGAGTATTAAGTACATAAAATTTATAAATTCGTATATTGTCAACTGAAACTATAGCTATAGTGAAAATTAAAATGACATGTGAACTGACTATAGGATGTTGTTGGCTTGCCTGAAGTTATTCATTTAAATAATGTACCGAATAATTATTATTCCTAGTCTCACGCTACGATGTTACAGTCAGTGTCATTAAATTGCAACCACTTTTAACTTGATAGTTCCCATCTAATTTGTATTTATTTCAGTCATATAATGTGGATAGATAAATAAATAACTTTTCGCAAGTCGTATGGCATTCGAAATATTTATCTGTAACAGAATAAAAACACAAATGAGTAAGGACCTCTTGAAATCAACACGCTTCCCACACCAATGTGAAGAACCCGTCAACGAAGGGAATACTCATAATTGTAACACACATAATTCTTAAAATATTTGTAGGATAAGACATTATACGCGATATTATAAAAAAGTAATATTCAATTAGTCCATTCCTTGTCATACGGAGTATTCTATAGAAAATGATATTACGTATAAGTATAGACATTTTCGAATTCTTAAGAAATGTATAATAATAATAATATGTAGTATTTTACGACGATATTTACGCGGCTTATTCTATTTATGATATTAAAAATGATAATTGCATATCTTCCAAATGTATTCCGAATGAAATTATATTTTATTTTTCAAAATTGAATACGGTAAAAGTCTATGTTTAAATTTGTTATTTATGTGTGTCGGTCGTATGTTTTGTAGTTGGCTTTGGCAGAGTTTTGTGAAAATGCGCTATTCTGAAACTTGAACTTGACGCTTTCGTTGTGCATCCGTATTCCGAGTCGAACCGTTGTTGTAGCATTTTTTATGCGCTTTCAACATCGACATCGCGAAATGGGACATCGATTTATCTAGCAAGTTTTACAGAATACGGCCGCTTGGCGAGTGACGCTGGCTAAAGTAGATTTTGTATGTGAAGAAAAAAGATTTCGAACCTTTTGTAGCTTTATTGTTTTAAAGCTATTTTTAATGGTTTCGTTTTTAACACTGGAATTCAAAATTGTTTTTCGACTTGTTTGTGGTATGCCGTTGGTTGGTTTTTGTATTTTCGGGCTCAGCCTGTACGCTTAGAACAATTTCCCCAATAGTTGTCTTTTGCTATTCAAATTGTTACCAAATATATCAATGTATGATATCATTACGTATATGTATAAGGCCACTGTACGGCTGTGTGATATTAATATATGTTAGGGTAGGCTGTAGCAAATCAATAGATATTATAATCGTTTTATCGAATTCCATTTGTACGTTTATTTTTACATTCAAATTTATATTTTTTACGCGGCTTTAGGTTAATTTATGTCATTTTTATTTCGTTTTTGTATAATTTAGTTTAAATACAGGGTTGTAAACATTTTTTAGTTTTTATCGGCCTACTTTTATATTATTTTAAAAATGAATAAATTTGTTATTAATCAAAGTGAAGCGCTTCATGTGGTATTACGCGCTTGTCTTACGTCTCTGTGATTTGTGTTGTTCACTATTAAGTTTATTGTTGCATAATAATATTAGTAGTCGATGTTTTAGCTTATTATTGTAATGAAATGTATGGTCATTGAATTAAATGTTATTTATTAGCTATGTTGGCACGCAATGTTTGGTCCGTGATATTTTGCTTATTTCCTAAATTAAATGAATAAAAATGGTGACAATATCTTCTGTGCATGTGTCGATGGTGCACCTGCGGCTAAATTTGTGCTAGAGTTTACTCTTCAACGTCAGTCCTCTTCCTTCGGTTATGACGAATGAGACAGCAATATCTTTTCTCAACTGAACCGAGCCGGAGTGAAACTAGTATCAAAAGTCGTGTAATTGGTAGCTATAAAGTATTAATACGAACAATAATAATAATAAAATCATGTTGTATGTGAGATAATGATATGTAGTTACAATCTTGGAAGTAATGACATTGTAAAGTTTCTGTATCGATCACCGTCATTATCAATCGCTTCAAAATGATTCTTCAACGAGCTGGATACGATTATTCTTGCCTTGATCGTGAATTAATTTGTTTTAAAATTAAATTTCTTTTAATTGTATAAACTAGTGGTTGAAGAGTCGTCCCTTTTCCATTGTAGTATAGTCCCATTGTAATGTCACAAATTGTACTCGAATACAATAACATTCGAATTGCTTAACATTGTTCATATAAATGAAATTAATAAATTCTTTGCGGAAGAAAATTATCTTTTATTTTGGCTCTTACAATCATCCCTATGCCATATCTTTAAATATGTAGTTCATAATTATGAACACAAAGTCTAAAATAATCTAACCCTAGCTATGGAAATAAATCCGGCAACGTAAACGGTGACTTATTGTTAACTAGCTTTCCGCCCGCGGCACTGGCGGACTAACAGGGGGGCGGAAGGGGCGGTCCGCCCCGGGCCTCCGATCTTGGGGGGCCCCCAAATGCCGTCGCGTTTCTTAGATCAGAACCTAAACTAAAGATTGTCAAAAAAAAACTGCAGCTATCTAGACTTTTTAAGCGGGATTAATATTCTTTTAACTTCATTGAACGTGGTTTGAGTATGTAACTCCAGTTCCAGTCTGGTAGCTAAATATAACGATAATTTTTCGATAGGATAGGAACTTTTATTTTGCAAAGCTTTTCTGGTTGTTTTTTTGGTTAGATGTCTCAATTAAAATACAATACATAGTGAATTTGACAAAGAGCCAGGTTCCCAAGAAATAACTAGGTATATACGGGTAGAAAACACCGATACGATTACGGATGTTGCTGCGAAATGGGGACTCCAGTAAATTGTAACCCTTTATTTCGCTTATACAGAAGCAGAATGTGCCTTGGCGGGGCCCCATATAAAAAAAAAGTTAAGAAGGGTAAAGAAGAGTGGGTAGAGATTTCTCACACAAGAAAAATAAATAATCAAGTTTGGGGCCCCCAAATTGATACAGCAGGGCAGTAGCTACCCCCTTGCTTCAATACTTCGTGCGGTATGACTACTAATGTAAAATTGGAAAATGGGTTGGTAGCAAATGAATAATGTCTTCTATCTAAAATGGGTCTAGTCCCTAGAGATTAAAAAGGAGTCTTAAGCCCGTTATGTAGAGTAGAGACGAAAGAAACACTTAAAAAGCATGAGAAGTGAAAATTTCATTTTGCGGTTGATTCCACAAGTAGGTACTTTTTGTTCGGAGGACTAACTACATAAGTTGGTGCAGTTGTATAAAAATAACTATCTATGATACCGAGTCCGTTATAATTTTCATTGAAAATACTTACTTTGAGGTATGACGGTATGTATCATATTTTTTTCAGAATTATTTTAGTGATCTTATAAAATACGGATAACTGCTGCTGCCAAACGCAGCAGCTGCCGCGGCTCCTAGATGAAGGGCTACGAATTAGTCCGAAACATGCCGAGCTAAAGTCGATTTATAACGTGAGTTATCCATATTTTATAAGATGAGTGAGTCTCACGGTAGTTTAATATTTTAGTGATGTTGCAAAAGGTACGGTGGGTTGACATCTCAAATTTTAACTTTGTCGTAAGATTATCAGTCTTTATATTATAAAGACTGATCTACATTGCTTCGAGGCAGTTTTTGTTGCATTTTTAAAGACCTTTTCAACGATACCCCACATGTTGGGGTTAGTTAAATTCAATTCTTTTAATTCACTTTTCATTGTAGAGTGACCGCACCAGTAATGGACATAGAACCAGTAATGGACAATGACTCTTATTTACTACCCACTAAGGAAAAGTCATTTGTTTTAGAACAATCAATTCACAACTCTATGGTCTTCAAATTATGAATGAAGTGTCCATCACTGGTGCTTGTCAATTTAAACCGTCCATAACTGGTGCCGTCACCCTATGAGCTGCAAAATAATTACTTTTTCATAATTTAAAAAAACAACTTTTGGAACTCCGTGTGGTGTCGGGTTTAGAATAACACCTCTCCATTTCTTCCGCGAATGTTGTAAGACGCGACTAAGGACATAGGTTAAGGTATACTTTAGGCGACAGGCTAGCAACCTGTCACTATTGTACCTGCCACCTCAAAACCTAAAAAATATTAAGTATGCTAGAAGTGACTACGAAACGTGAAACAGTCATCATTTTGATGTACAAAAGTAAGTTTGACTAAAACGCGCCTGACTGCCCGTTGATGTCTTTCATACAAAACGCGTTTCCTGTAATGCAAAAACTACTGGACAGATAGATATTGATAAAATTAAAATGGGACCAATGGGAAGACGTTCCAATCAAACAAAGAAATCATCGAAATCGGGCCACCCGTTTTAGAAGTTCTGAGGTACCTACATAAAAAAAATATACATCCGAATTGAATACCTCCTTTTTTGAAGTTGGAAAAAAAACATAAAATAATTATAATGATTAAGGGGCTCTCATAGAAAAAAACGTGTTTTTTTTTGCTGTTTTTGGTACGAAACCCGTCGTGCGCAAGTCCGACTCGCACTTGGCGGGTTTTTTATTTTTAAAACTATACTTTTTCAAGCTGGGGGGCCCCATTTAGCTTTGCCGCCCCGGGCCCCGGATGGGCTTAGTCCGCCACTGGCCCGCGGCTTCGCCCGCGTGGAATTCGATCATATTGCGGTATATAGCGAACATTCCCTCGGGAACATCAATTTTTTCCGGGATATAAAGTACCCTATTATTTAATCCGGACTTCTATCTTTACGTGTGCAAAATTTCAAAGCAATCGGTTCAGTAGTTACGGCGTGAAAGCGGAACAAACAAACAAACTCACTTTCCGATTTATAATATTAGTAAGGATTTTGAATAAACAATTTTAGACAATCATTGTAGAACAAACAAACAACAATCATTTTAGACTGACGGACTGAATATTATGTTGCTTAATTAAAAATAAAACAGCATATCAAGTCTTTAGTCTCATCAATTAACAGCCAGAACCTTGATTAGTTTCTCTGAAGAGACTTAGTACTTCTTTGCGTCCGTCTAGTCGCCTGACTGACCAACCTTGAACTGACGTGTAGTCTGTAAAAGGACTACAAGTACGATTATGTAAAGTCGGTCATGATTTGTAACCATTACTGACTTACTTTGTAACGACGAAATGTTGTTATACCAGCCCCGGATCTACGATTTTTTCGAACCGGGGCAATTTTTTTCGAACCAGGGCAAGAACTTGATATAGCGCCCCCTCTCGTGAGCGTTTGATTAACACTAATGTATAATAGGTGGCATTTTGGCGCCCCCTGAAACTGCCGCCCGGGGCAGGTGCCCCGGTTGCCCCCCCCTAGATCCGGGGCTGTGTTATACAATGATCACTTGGGCGAACTAGTTCGTGTTGTTTACTCTATCAAATTCAGATTCGAATATACTAGTTTGACCACAGAAAGGTACAATTGAATACAGAAATAAAGAGGCAAGGAGGCAAGTTAAGTTTAATGCGTTTCCAGTCGGACGACAATGCAATAATCTCCGCAGGGGGGAACCCTTCAACGGTTGGTCTGATGGACGTGAAATTTGTTACACTTATCTAGGATCGATTACAATGCATTGTAGTTGTCAAAGAAACTTTGTATCGATAGTTATTTAGTTGCTGGTTATGTTTTTTACTGACTGCACGTCACGAACGTCGGTATTTCTTCCATTTCTATTATCTTATCAGCGTTTTGGGACCATCCCATTCGTGTCTTACGTAATATAATATACGTAACTCGCACACCTACCTCATAAAATTGTAAATGTCGTACGATTCGTGAAACCAGTTACAAATACCTCCACCTCCACGACTTGTTTGTGAGGATGGGATATAAATAAACGAATGCATTGTATCGAATAACGCGATGTTTTTTTTTATTATTCTATCGTAAAAACACCTTTGATAAAGTTCTATTTTTTTTTAAGTATAAGCAACAGGGCGTTTATTATTTTAGCTGCACTGGAAAGTATTGTTCTGGTGGTATTATCAAAGTAATTTAATCCTGACCTACTAGAACTTATTTATACTATAGTAAACGTGATATACATTAATGTTACCTTACACAGGAAATAATTATTAAGTTAATGTGACAAAGTTTTAGATGGGACGGAAAGCATTTGGTACAACAGTACCTACTGACCATAGGAAAACCTGTATTGGTGGCCATCTGACTTTTATTTTGTATGTGTTTACGAGTTTAAATATGGATGGATTATAAATGTTCTTACACCATATTAATCCAACGTGGTGCAATGTCACGTTCCTCTTTTAAATTTATTCTTTGTTGCTTGCGTGACTATAAGCACGTTGTCAAAACCCGAGGGATAATTTGCGTATTCTATTAAATATGATAGAGATCACTTGTTAAACATAAAACTGAGACTCACTCATAGTGAATTAAAACTGTACTCACGTCTTCGTATCGTAATTAGCTTGACTGTTTCGGGCTATTTCGTGAGCTACTCAACACGGCAGTTGCGGTTAGACGTTGCTCCCGATGGTGGGTCGTGAATTGTCCCGGAACATGTCGAGCTAATCCCGATATAAATACCTGATTATTAGGTACACTAGACGCTCTGTAAGCACCTTCGTTAATGCTACGAAGAGTGACTTTTCTTTTGTTTCTCTCACTTTTGTTTGTTTGATACCGACGTGCGCCCAATCGTTTAATGTTTACTAAGCGTGATAATGCGCACTGTTTTCAAGATTACTCTTCGCGTCTCCAGTTATCTAGCAGCGACAAACCGGCCTTATTAGCATACTGGTAGGAATTATATACCAGCCTCCTAGTCCATGCTTCGGTACTTCGTTGCCGATCGTCGTCTGAACCGCAGGGATCGTCAAGATGTCGGATTTGAAGGTAAGATTGTGTAATACTTACTTAGTGATTGTTGAGTACTTTCTTCGACTTTGTTTGTTTATTAACTGCAAGGTCGCGCGGTGAAATGAAAAGTAAGGTACCTGGGTCGAATATGGCCACGTTAAGGTTTGACACTAAATATAAAGCACTTGTATAATACTGGAAGTGACAAATCCCTATTTATTCGATAATGTGTTTATTTAGGTAATATATGGCAGGCACAAAAATATCTAGAATATAATAGGTCAGGGTTGGGAATATTTTTTTTGAAAGTTGGGAAAATGGCCATATTTCCGACAGTGTATGTGAATATGGCCAGGCGATGGGCCATATTAACCGTATGAATTGATCATAGAAGTAATTTCTATACGTAAGGGGAAGTCCTTTGTACACATACATAACCCCACGCTTGTATTCCTAAACGGGTTAGACAGATCACAGAAAACTTTACATAGACTAATCTATGACTATTAAGACCTTTTGGGGCCACTTTCGAGTTTAGTAAATACTAACAGGTTGCTAGCCCATCGACTACAATATAGCTTAACCCATTTCCTCAGTAACCTCTTGTGATATTCACAGACGAAATGGAGAGGTGTAATTCTAAACCTCAGACCACACGTGACTTAGTGCGATACATTAAATTAATTAATTACATAAAATGGACAAAAAGAACAAAAATATATTTTTTTAACTAGTAATGACTAACCTAGTTCCTCAGGTCTATTTTGATATGTATTGTGGAGTTATATAATATTCTGTAAGGAGAAAGAAATAAATAAAATTGAGAAAGACTGGAAACAAATATCTATACGATGAATATGGCCAGCTGCTGCGGAAACTCAAACACCAATAAGATTAATATGGCCACATAGTGGCCATATTTGCAGTTGTACTCATATTTTACTTAAAAGTAAAAAAACAAAATTATACAAAAGTAAGCTTGAAAAAAAACATACTCGTATAATCTGCGATTAGTAATGACAAAAATAGACTACATAGTTTTAGCTAAAAGTCAACAGAAACCAAAAAAACATTAAAACTTATGTGTGAATATTTGCATCCGTGACACGTGGTTTCTATCAACTGCCATTGCAGAACCATCGTTGCCGCAGGGAAGATGGTGACGACACCTGAGCATTACTTACACTTAGACGTAACAGTGCATATAAACAAAGTTGTAGATCTCGCTATAGTTATGGCTGTGTAGGGGTATGGCCATATTTTTCGGCTGGCCATATTCGACCCAGGTACCTTACGTTAATTTGTAAACAGAATAGATAAGTTCTAGGTAGATGTTTTAATGTTGTTGTTATCTTAGTAGCTAAAACTGGTATGGTCTATTTTATATACCTACCATAGTTCGATCACTCTGCGTCGGCAGACCTCTAATAAGATACTATTTAAGTATAAACTGATTTATTAGGTGTGCGAAGTTCCCTAGTTGCTCTGGGCCTACGTGTAAACTAATCGAACTACTTTAATAGGTACGATAGTGACTAACGAAGAACGAAGGAAACTAATTATACCTACTGATACTTATCTAACTGTTACATAACGAAAGTCCTTAACGTCGTAAGATCCAACGGTCTCCTTTTTTAAAATTTAGTTCTTTGATTGTCATTACGTTTTACTAATATACGAGTGAAGTTTATGAAATGAGCTGAAAGGTGATATTTATTAAGAAATCACGAGTACTTTGTCGATTAAGGCCCTGCGCAGACGACAGACTATCCGAGACGGACTTTTTAGTCTGTGAAAATTTAACCTATGGAATTATATGCAGTAACGCACACGACGCGCAAAAAGTCCGGCGCACAATGCATACAATCCTAGCAGACTTTTTGTGCGCCGCAGACTCGATCGCACAAAAAGTTTGTCGTCTGCGCTGCCCCTAAGTCAGCCGCAACGCCTGCCTAAATTAGCCTGGGACAGTCAAAACTCTTGATCAGTCACTGAGATGTTGTTTCTTGTTCAGTCACTGAGGTGTTTAAGTTCTTCTAAAGACTATTCTACGGTCTTTTGCCAGTACTTGTCAGGCTTCGGTTCGGAGTTCTCGTCGGAGGACCCGCGGCGGCCGGGGGCGCTGCCCGCGGGCCGCAACACGCCGCAGCGCTGCCCGTACGGGCTGTACGCGGAGCAGGTCTCCGGGACCGCGTTTACTGCGCCCAGGCACGACAATCGACGCACTTGGTTCTACCGGTAAGTGTAAACTGCTTATTTTATGCTAAAATTTTATATGCTAAACTAAAAGTCGCCACGACACGTGGATTTAGCCGTGGTTCTGTCTATGTAGCGTTTGGTGTTCTCTTCGTTAGTACGATAAACGTTATAAATATTTCACTTGTCGAGCCATGCAATTCAACTGACGTTTACTGCAAATGCAAATAGGTTCTATGGTAGGTCAGGAATCAATGGTTAGATAGAATCTAATCGCCTGAGCTGTAGCCTCTCAAATTAGAATTAAGTGACTAATTATGAGCCACATTTGTAAATCTAGTTTCTCGCTTTTCAACCTTCAATCAAACCGCTGCAGTATTTACGAACGCGGCACGAATACTTAACTGGATTCTTATAATCTTTTGGGTTATTTATGATGCTGTTCTTATCTAAGAACAAACAAGTTCCTACACGGGCGTAGCCAGGATTTAGTTTCGGGGGGGGTTTGACGAACAAAAAAAATCAGCCAAGTGCGAGTCGGACACAAACAATCACGACTGTTGTATGGGAGCCTGAACTTTTCGGGGGGGGGTTTGAACCCCCAAAACCCCCCCCCCTGGCTACGCCCATGGGTTCCTACTTATCGTAAGATACCTACTTGGGCTTGGGCCCGTGGGGTGTCGGGTTTAGGATAACTCTTTTCCATTTTTTCCGCGAATGTCATAAGAGAAAGGAAGTGCTTTAGATGCGATAAATCTTTTCTGGATTCAGGATTCGCCCGTCGGTCGTCCACAAACCCTTCAAACGGTTGGAAGCCGCCAAATATCTGACGCACAACTGGGACGAGCAGGAACCAGACCCCAACCAGGTGAGGATTGCACTAGTCTTTTAATAAGGTACAGAATCCAGAATCGTAATGACGAGTACCTTAGTATCTTTGAGCCGTTCGCCGCACTGCAGTCGGAGAGCGTGTTGCTTGGATAACGGTACCTATGAGCTCTACGTGAGGGCCACACTGAAGCTTGTGCAGTGTGGTAGTTGGTTGGACATTGTAGATACCAGGCAGGGGGTACATCAACATGCTAGTGGAGCACAGTGCGGATGTCTGGTTTGCTGTGGGACTGCGTCGTCAAGATGTTGGTCGAGGATGGTTGCGTTAAGAAATTTGTATTTATGCAACTTCGAAATGTCGTAACCGCGATGTAGAACACTTTGACAGTTAATAACGTAGAAGAAGTTAGTGGACGATGATTTAGTTCTGGACTATCGTCCAGATATCGTCTACCTATCGGTAGCGCTAGGGTCGCTACAAATGTAAAGGACACGGACACATAGATAATACTACTTACTGCGTACAGAAGGTCCATTCTCGAAAATATCGTAGTCGCAAGAGTAGCAAGTTCTTTTCGTGCAAAATCATGGATCTCTTTCGAAATGGTTCTGTGGGAAAGATTATAATAGAGAGATCTCTCTCCAGGTAGATGTTATGCCTAGGGACCGAAGTCCACAGAGAGGAAGTTGGATGTTGTATTTATGCAACCGTTCCTCGAAACTTCGTTAGCGCGATGTAGGATCGTTTAGTTCGGCTATTCGACTAATGTGGCGCTGGGCGTTACAGTTAGCTTAAATTATGTCAGTGGCTGGTTAGTCCTAGCGTTAAACTAAACGGACCCTATGTGTGTTCCCAGTCCCGCTGGTCCCCCTTCGACCTGCCCACCGCTCCGACGGACTTCGTAGCCGGACTACACACGGTGTGCGGCGCGGGCGACGCGCGATCGCGCCACGGCCTCGCCATCCACGTCTACCTGTGCAACAAGTCTATGGACCAGAGTGCTTTTTACAGCAGCGATGGAGACTTCCTTATTGGTAGGTTCATGAAAAATACATTACTGATATCCGCAGGATTTCCCAACTTTTTATTTAAGAAAAGCACCCCTAATACCTTACATTAAAATCAATGTTCCTACAATACGTTCAGACGTAATGAGCATGGCTTAATTTGTATCCTGTGGTGTATTATAATGATGATTACATACCTACTTGTAAAATAGATCTACTTTATAAACCACGTGATGAATGATGGTAGTAAGACGAAAACAAATTATTTCAAATATACATACATACATAACCGTCATGCCTTATTCCCTGCGGGGTAGGCAGAGACAAAATTTCAAATATTTAAGTAAGTAAACAGTTTATTATACAAAAGGAGAGAGCTTGAAATACAAAGAAATAATATAGAAATCAAATGTGCGAAGTACACAGAGGGGACTTATTCCTATAGGGATTTCTTACAAATTAAGTGACTGGCGGGACTCGCTGTGACGCCGTTGCAAAATTGTTTGTAGAATTCGCGTTTGCCGCCATTTTATCCGTTCTTTGCGGTACAAATAGGTTCGAAGTGCGGCTGATCTACCAATAACGTGTCGCCGTCCACCCCCTCGCTTCTTGAATACCGAATAAACTTAAAAATTGATTACTGCCCATAACCTTTCTACTTTGGCCCAGCGGTCTTATGTCACCATGTGACTGTACCCTCTTTCTTGCAGTCCCTCAACAAGGCACCCTGACCATCACGACGGAGTTCGGAGTGATGCAGGTGGCCCCCAACGAGATTGCCGTTGTACAGCTTGGCATGAGGTTCGCAGTGGCCGTCGATGGACCTTCCAGGTGATTATCAATTAAATAGGCGACTTTAAATACTTTTATTGTAGTTCGACTTCATGCGCGATAGTCCCTGTGTATGAGACGGTGGCGGGGGCGAGGTAGCAGTCATAGCGACACTCTATTCCCCGCCACCCCTGTAGTCCCTTCTGAAGACTGTAATACCTCGCCCATGTCATCGCGTCTCATTCTCAAGGACGGTCGCGTACGAAGATGTCGGTCAATATTGTACACGTATTTTTTGCTTTGACGTACACAAAATTACGAAGATACATGCATTACTTAGAATCTAAGGGCTCAGGATGACTTCGGCCACAGTTTCATTTCGTCACCTTCTTAAGTCGTCCACAGTGCCATGTCGTCAGCCAACAATTCCTAAATCGTCACCTTCCTAACTCGTCCACTTTCTGATGTCGTCAATACCCCATTTTGTCTACATTCCTATTTTAACCACAGTGCCAACTCGTCCACTTTCTGATATCGTCAATGTCCCATTTTGTCTACATTCCTATTTCGACCAAAGTGCCAACTCGTCCACTTTCTGATATCGACCTCAGTGCTACTTGGTCAGCATCACCAGTGCCAACTCGTCCGCCTTCCTATATCGACCACAGTGCCAACTCGTCCGCATTCCTACCACAGTGGTACGATAAAAACGATAAAGTAGTCTACTAAAAGGCAGTGCTTTTTAACCGACTTCAAAAAGGAGGAGGTTCTCAATTCGACCTTTTAATGCTTAAATGAATAACAAGTGTGTGCAATACTTTAATATTTTCTTTTATTTTGTGAGAGTGTTAGTGAAATTTGAGTGCATTCGTGTGTTTTAATTGTACCGGGTCCTGTTGCCACTGTCTTCTGCTAGGCTATATCTAAATAAAGGCTGTCCCAGAAGTAAAGAGACAAATTTGAAATTTCAATCTAGCTGAAAATGTTTGTGCTTTTTTAAGAAAAATAACTATCATGACCGCCATTGGCATTAGATCTGTCAGATTACGCGGGAATTACGAAAGTATTTTATTAGTTTTAATAATGAAGAGAGCTGAATACGAAGTATTTGCAAAGAGAATTTTTCAGTTTTATAAAAGTCATGGAAAAACAGACACGATACGGCATTTTTCTCCAGACGGAGTCAGAAAACTATCTTATATCGAATTAAATAGCATTCTGAAGAAACGCACGGATATATTTACGAGAACATTTCCGGAAGAAAACGCACTGTTTCATCAGCTAAAAACATAAATAAAGTAAAAAAAGTTCATAAAGACAACCCATCAATGTATATTAGAATCGCTGCGGATAAATTGAAAATATCGAAGTCAAGTATAACTCGAATGTAAAGACACGACCTCAAGCTTAAAGCATTTGTAAAATTATCTGCTCCTAAATACATTAAAGATCAAGAAGCGCGAGCTAAAAGAGGATGCCGAAGAGTGTATGAAAAAACACTGAGAAAAATTCTCATAATTGATGACGAGACCTACGTACCCGTGGATCCAACGGATGTTCCTGGGAAGCAATACTGTCTCGCGAATAGTCGAAACGCTGTTGATTATTCTCAAAAATTCGCACCAAAGGCGAAATTTTTCCATAAATACCTTGTTTGGCAAGCCATAGACCAGAGTGATAATACGTCTGAACCATACATTTACACAGGCTCTATGAACGCTCGCATTTACCTGAGAGAATTTATAATAAAGCGATTAATTTCCTTCATTGATAAATATTATCAAAGGGCAGAAATTATATTCTGGCTAGATATGGCATCATGCCATTACGCGACGGATGCCACCAAACATTTAGAGGCTGCGGTGAAAGACTTTATACGAAAACAAAGTAACGCACCAAATGTTCCCCAAGCTCGTGATATTGAAATATTTTGGTATTTATTCAAACGAGAATATAAAAAACAATTAGAAAAACCTAAATTTTTGACGCGATTTTAACATCGATGGACTAGACTAGCTAGAGTTGTTGCAACTAGGTCCTGAAAAGCTATAATGAGGCTAGCAGCAATAAACTTGAGAAAAATTGGTCATAAAGGCATTACACAAGCAAATTTAATATAAAATAACAAATAAAACAACATTTTTAATTGGACTTATTGTAAATGTTAGTACTTTATTATATTTTTTCACTAAATATTTTCATTTCAATTTTGTCTCTTTACTTATGGGACAGCCCAGTATCTATGTATTTTCTAAGTTTATCGTAATTTGGCAATAACTCCATAACAAATTCCACTGTAAGTGGAAAGTTTTTGTTTTATAACCTAGACATAATTGTTGCTATGTCGTATGTATAATAGTTTGACATGAAATGTATATTTCATGATTATGTATACCTTTTAGACAAAGGGAGACTTTTTACATCTCCTTCATCTTAATTGACGATGGAGGCACTTTACACCTCTATTAAACTTAGATTAAGTTAGTATATATTACTAATAATAATATTTTATAAATTACAATTTTTTTTTCTCTCTTTTGACTTGTGGAAATTGTATGGAATCAGTAGTTTGCTTTATTCAGGGAACCTACACATTACACAGCCCTATGGCTGTTATTTTTTTATTTATTTTTCCCTTTAATGTAATATAGATAATTGGTGCATGTGTTGCTGGCCCGAGGCTGGAGTGACGCGTCCCGTAAGGGTTCGTGGCGTAGGCAATCGTTCCTCGGTACCGCTCTGCTTTCAGAACAGGACATGATGGCATGAAAACCTGCGTCAGCGCGTTGCCTTGGCCCTTGGATCAGTGATACATGATTTTACTTAAATATCCTGCCTCCACATTAATTACACTGATTGCTTTTATGTCAATTTTTCCTTTTTTTTTTGTAATATATATAATACATTTTTTGTAATTAACTTTTTTTTGAAAAAATGACTTACTGCCAAGTTTCTTGCGGCGCATTCTTCTTGGCAATGATGGTCTTTCCGAAGCGCTGGTAAAATCAAAAATGACGTGTAAAAGTGCTCTTAGGAGCCTATTTGCATAAATAAAGTTTTGAATTTTGAATTTTGAATTTTGAATTTTTTTTTGTTTTTTTTTTGTGTATGTTACTCGATAGCTCGGAGACCCGTGGACCGATTTTAATTATTTTTTTTAATCGAAAGGGTATAACTCGAAATTGGTCCCATTGGCACGAACCCGGCACCACACTTGCCTAAGTAATAATAATTTTGCTAAGTGTATGTATACATAGTTGACGAGTTAGCACTGTGGTCTAAATAGGAATGTTGACCAGTTGGCACTGTGGTCTAAATAGTAATTGTTGACGAGTTGGCACTGTGGTCTAAATAGTAATGCTGACGAGTTGACACCATAGACTAATTAGGAATGTTGACGAATTGGCATTGTAGTCTGATTACGAATGTAAACGAGTTGATACAGAGGCCCACGTAGGAAAGCGGACGAAGTAGGGAAGTGACGACATAGGAATGCTGGCGAATCGGAACAGTAGACCATATGCGAATGAGAACGACTTAAGAAGGTGACGAAATGGAACTGTGGCCGAAGTCATCCTGAGCCAATCTAAGTCTTAGATAAAGAGATATACACTAAGTAATTAAATTATATACTAATTGCTTGGTGTAATTTTCTCCAAGGAGTGACGTCACAAGCTCCCACTCCACTTTGGAAATTTGGCGACTGGTATGTCGCTTTTAAAATGTGTTAAGTTGTCGTCACTCCTATTTGTTGACTGGCAACCTCAACACAAGTTGTGCGGGAGGTAAAACTTCGTGCATGTTCTGAGTTTTTGTAGTGTATCATCATCATCACATATCTAAAACTGGTGAACCGATTTGGATATTTAATTTTACATATTTAAAAACAAATGCACTAGCTAAGTTCCAGCAACATCCCACCAAGAATTTGAACCCTGGTAGAAAAAAAAACAGAATTCCTTTATAATTCAAAATTTTTATAATTTGTCCCCAGAGGGTATATTCTGGAAGTATTCGACGGACACTTCAAGCTCCCCGACTTGGGGCCCATTGGCGCCAACGGACTCGCCAACCCTCGTGACTTCCTCACGCCTGTTGCTAAATACTACGACGAAGATAACATTGGTAAACTTCAACATCAGTTTTTTTTAATCAATAGGTACTAAAAAGTACCATTATTCCACTTTTTAAATTTTCCTCAACTTAAAAAAAGTCAAAAGAAATTATGTTCATAGTTCATACATAGCGAAGTTCCTTATTATTTTTATTATTTCTAATTACAAATGAACGTAAAAAAATAACTACACTTTGTGTGCTGCGTTTTTCCGATACCGATGGGAAATCATTACACGGTACATCTCTCACTGTTCTTGGTATTTTCCAGACTTCACGATAGTGAGCAAGTATCAAGGCGCGCTGTTCGCCGCACAGCAGCGCCACTCCCCGTTCGACGTGGTGGCGTGGCATGGAAACTACGTGCCCTACAAATACAACCTGGCCAACTTCATGGTCATCAACTCAGTCTTATACGATCATTGTGTGAGTAACGTATGAGCGCCCTAGCGCCACCTATCGTCGAGTAGTAGAACGTCTTCTACAAAGCGTCTTCCAAACGTCGTCAAAACGGTATCCTACATTGGTGCTACCGAAGTTTCAACATGCACATACATACATATTCTCACGCCTGTATTCCCAAGAGGGGTAGGCAGAGCACATGAATTAAAAAATCCAGTGCCACGTTTAGCAATTTCTGGGTAACCAGATGGTTAAACGTGATATTTCAACATGCAGTTGCAAAAATACAACTTCCAATTTTCTATCTGTGGACTTCGGTCCCCAGGGATAACACCTGCCTAAAGAGAGGTCTCTTTTGAGACTTTTCAGACACGTAGCACGTTATGTCTAATCCTAGATTATTTACTAATGCTGGCTTAGCACGGCAAGGTGCGAGACGAGTCACGCGCGTTGTTGACTACACTTGTCATTGTCTCACTAGAGACGGCAGAAAATGACAGGTGGTCTGTCCCGCGCATGAGTTGACTCGCGCCTGTTGCCATGCTAAGCCTACTGATAAGTGATAACAAATGTAAAAAAAAATGTTGGCGAAATTGTATATTCGTATTAAGTACAGTATTCCCAAGAAAATAAGTCACATCGGCTGTTACCGTCTGCGCCGAGAAGCGCAGAACGATATCCGAGAGTAGCCGAACGAGTAATTTATCTATATTGAACTCTATTTACAAACGCTCTGGGTACAATTTTGCTTGCTATGCACACACTTTAGGTCGGCTACTGAGACTTCAATCAAAAACCAATCACAACGCAAGTGTTCAGCGCGCGAAAAAATCTCTTTTATCATTAGTAGATCGAATTTTCCCGCGCCACATAACTGATTTATTACGCAGGTGCATCGTGAAGCATTCTTTGTTTGGTAATACTGTACTTACATATACGCTCTGATCTGTGTCCAGGACCCTTCAATCTTCACGGTGCTGACGTGTCCATCGACGAAGCCCGGCGTCGCCATCGCTGACTTTGTGATCTTCCCGCCGCGCTGGTCCGTGCAAGAGGGCACCTTCAGGCCGCCTTACTACCATAGTCAGTGTTGTTGCATTGATTTGTAAATTCACGAAGATATGCCATGTCGTTGCCGAGCACTTACTACATAGAATTTTGACACCTTATAAATTGTATCGTTAAGTTATTACGTCACTCATAACTTCTACTAAGTTTTTATTTATCAACATACATAACGCCTGTATTCCCCACATGGGGTAGGCAGAGCACACGAAATCCTACGTAAGCAAGTCTGGTTTTAGAGTCACGCTGACCGTCGGCGCTGAAAGGTCATTATGTATGATTACTAAGAAGCGTTTCAGATAACACCGACGGCTCGGCGGTGACAGATACGAGTTGAGAGCTACACGCGTAGCCCTCAGCGCCGACGGTCAGCGTAACTCTTTCTAAACCAGCCCAAAAACCATGGCTATTTCACGCTTCGGAGCCACTTCTAGCATATTTTGTAGGTCTTAAGTTGTCTGCTTGCTAGCCAGTCGCCTAAAGTAGAAGTCTCTTACGACATCCACGGAAGAAGTAGAGATCTTGTTTTGTAATAATCCAACTGACATACTGAACAGTTTTCAAATCATCTTGCTTATTTCTCCTGCTACAACTACACAATTTTTTATCCCCAACATCCTCAACACCCTATATGTATGATATGGTGATTTATTTCTCCAGGAAACTGCATGAGCGAGTTCATGGGCCTGATACTAGGTGCCTATGAAGCAAAGGAGGGCGGGTTCCGTCCGGGCGGCGCGTCGCTGCACTCCATGATGACGCCGCACGGGCCCGACGCGCAGTGCTTCAACGCCGCGTCCAACGCAGAGCTCAAACCGCAGAAAATAGCTGTTGGCACACAGGTGACCTTTATACCTACAACAAATGGAAGTCGCCCGAGGCAAGGCGAAGTTTGACGAGGCTAGCCGAAGTGCCTTGCTACACTAAGGGTCAGCTCACACAGAGACGAGACGCTGCGCAGCGCGAAACCACATGCACAGGGCCGTCTTATGCATGTCGCGGCCCCTAGGCAATGCTCGTCTCGGGCCCCCCCCCTACGGTCTTTCTAACTTCCTAATATATGTTTTCGCTAACACACCCCCCTGAACGTGGCGGGGCCCCTAGGCAGTAGCCTACATTGCCTTATGGATAAAATGGCCCTGCACATGCATCGTCGCGCCGCGTCTCGTCTCGGTGTGAATTGACCCTAACGTATTCGTCTAACTTCGAGTAGGGACGACCGTTCATATCGGAGCATTGACGGAGTGACAGACAGCGCCTTCTCTTGTCCGATAGTAGAACTACTTAATAAGCCTTCATCAGGCACTTCATTTTTCTTGCAAATTTTACGTCAAATCTACTGTTATGAATAATTGGTTATAGTTACCGGTATATAACTTAGCAAGACTTTCTATAGTAGTTGTAAATTCGCGCATCGCCGTTACCTACAAATAAAAGAGATGCGTGAACTTACCCTCGTTAACCCCTCGTATGCTTAAACACGGATCCGTGCTCTTTTGAAGGATTTTTTTTGAATTTATTTTAATCAGCATAATTTGTAGATATTGAAACAAACGAGACTGGAATGCACTATATATTTTCTCGTCCCGCATACCAGGGGTTAAAAAAACTCTTGCCAAGTTTGATGTCGAGGACTACACTGTCTACACTTCCTTTTTTTTGACAGGCGTTCATGTTCGAATCGTCTCTCAGCATGGCCATCACGAAGTGGGGCGCCGAAACCTGCCAGAAGCTCGACGCGAAATACTACGAGTGCTGGCAGGAGCTGCCTAAATTGTTCTCGGACAAGATCGATATTTAAAACGCAAACCTTTGGTTGTTTTTTTACTATCTAAGTGAAATTGTTCTGTTAAATCTTCTAAGGCAAAGATCTAGATTAAGTACAGCTTTAAATAAAAGATGGTTTATGATATAAAAAGTTTTTTCCTATTTTTACACCTTTTCACGATGTCGAGATACAAGCTAATCTCGAAAAACAAGACGTCACTGTAACTTCGTGGAGGAATGTTCAATAAAAAAGTATAAATACATATTACTTATTTTATTCGTAATAATAGCGGAACTTAAAATTATCATCCATTACTGCATTAACATTATAAAATAACCCTCATTCAGTCGCGTCACCCGAGAAATATACAGAAAACAAATCTGGAACCTGAATCTCCTTGTGACGAACGGATAAACAAATAAATAAAATTCACCAGGCGGGTTACTGAGCTGTGGTGTGGAAAAGTAATCATAACACAGTATAGATACTTGAAACCCTGACCAAATACATATATAACAACCGTTAAGTATTTAGAGGCACAAAAATACAAGCCCGTTTTATGTCATGGCTCCCCTTAGTTATTTCGCCAAAGACAATTTACGCGTGCGTTCGAAAAATGTATGAAACAACTTATGCAATTTACATAAGTACAACTTCAACATTCACAATACTTTGTGGTGTTGAAAAGTTTAAAAAACATTATTTCATAAGCTTCGACCTCCATGTTCAGCTGTTATAAACACTGTTTTAATGTAAATTATTAAGTGAAATTGATCACAATGAGATTCGAAAGAGTTACTTTGCTGTTAAGAAATGGTAGTGCTGTGATTTGTTCCATGTTCAATTCAGGAAAAATATCATAATCATCAGCTGGGCTATATGAGTCCCACTGCCACAAAGGGCTCTTTTTAACCGAGGAAAATCACAAATTAAAAATGCTCAAGTAACACGAACATAATGATATGAGCGTCGAAAAACTGCAACATTCATTTCAGTACAATAAATATAGAATAAAAATAGTGACCGGGTTTTGTGCAATTAGCATATGCGTTTGAGGGAACCAAGTACGTTAGAATCGTCAGATTCTAACAACACAAACCAACATACATCGACACCAAAGCCTCGCTGCCCCTGCCCATTTCCATTTTCAATGGCACAAATGGAATTAGGCAGACGCAGCGACGAAGTTAATATTAACTAGCTATTACTAAAACCGATTATATTGGGTTTGGAGAGTTGAAATGTTGGTAGCGTAAAACACGACTGAGTTACCAGTAAAGGGTAAGTGTCTGATATTGTCTACTGGGCAGTTCCAACCGGTTTAAACCAGATTTGTCTAGAGAAATACCAGTGCAAAACTAGGCTCGAGCAGTGGACAAACTCATACAGCCTTACCTTGTAGGTGACCCAATAATGTTCTCGAATACATGATATTTATAGAACGAAGTTGAACTACTAGGCAGAAAATTATTGGTGAATAATTTTAAATTAGCAGACTAGAAGGTTCAGATTTCTTTTGCTATATTTCCTTAAAACTTTGTAATTACATTAATTACAATCAACATTTTTGACAAATTCATGTACCTTTTAAAAGTATTTTCAAACCAACATTTAATAGAAAAAATACAACTTTTAAGTGAACCTAATGTGGATTTATTCCTTCATGTCGTGTGACAGACCTGCGAGTTTAATAATACCCCACCGGCTCACCTTTTCAGTCCCCGTGAGGCGCTGACGATGTAATCTCAGGGCAGTGCTTCATTGTTTACGAAACCTTCTCAATGTCAACGGCCGATATATCTGTGAGCGTACAATGTAAACAGACTAAGATATTCACTATCTCTGTACACAGCAACTATTATTATAGACACGAACCTTTTCACGCCTGTAAAACTACACGTTACAGTTATCCTCCTTACACGTACGCGCACCCAGCGAAAGATGTATCCTGTTTAAAACAGGTGTTTCTCGTAGCTTTGTTACACCCGAGCATTCACTCGAACACAACATCATTTTCACAGAGTCCTGAGTTTAGCCGTTAATATTAATTTAAATGCGTGGCTTGACGTTCCATTTGAATGAACGCTCAGGCGAATCATCCAGCAACTTACTCGTACTTTTTAGTTAAGTATTGAGTTGACATTGACAAGGTTAAGATGTATTAAAAAGACAGAGATGGTTGCACAAGTGTTCCGTGTTCGACGGCGGGGCGTCGACGTGACGTGTTGACGCGTCGCGCCGCCGTATTGACGGGAGGTGACATCTATCCGTGATTGACGTTTACGCCAGATTCCAGTTCTGACGCGGGCGTCTCCGGCTCTTCATCGTTGTAGATGTTCTCGGCCATTTGCCACACCTGGAGCAAAGCAAATTAATCCATAAAACAAGATACAATACGATATGGAGTTTGGATTGGTTATCCTTAGATCTCTTCTTACCCGAAACATAAAATTAGGTTGAAAACAATGCTTTATTGTTACTTAGAATTTTCGAGTAAGAAAAAAAATAGATTTAAAGGTTAGTCATCCTATAATTCGGTCTATCTTTATCTCCTCTACATCTGCTCTTTAAAAGAGAAAGAGATTGAATGAATGATCAGGCGACTAAAAGTATGTAATCTTCTTCACGTTTTCAGCTCTCAACCACAATCAGGTGGTCCAACCGTTTTTTATTGCTGTCGTTTGTGGCAATGCAGCCAGTGTATTTAGTTTTAAGATTTTGACGAATAAGTTTGTAAGATTGTATAACATAGGAATAAGTGACATGTGTAACTTAGAATGATTTACAAATAAATGCAATAAAGTATCTGGTGGTAGTTACCTGCATAATGTTGTCTTCGGAGACAGAGCAGATGACCCAGGGCTCATTGGGATTCCAGGAGAAGTCAGAGATCTTGGCGGTGTGGCCGCCGTGGATAAACAGCAGCTCGGGCGGGCCGTCCTCCGCGTCGTCCGCCGACTGTTCCTCCCCGATTTTGGACAGATCCCAAACGTGCAGCCTGGAGGGAATACATACAAACATACATCACGCCTGTATTCTCAAATGGCGTAGGCAGAGCACATGAAATGCTACGTAGACAAAACCATGACTATTTCTCTTATTTATTTACCACTATATTGACCACGACAGCGTTGACCAGCTGCTTTCTATCTCTGTCGCACCGCCCGCAGTAATATTGCCCTCACGCTCGCACAGTGCGACGAATGTGCTTAAGTGCGAGCATGAGGGCAATATTCCTGCGCGCGTGCGACAGAGGTAGAAAGCAGCTGGTCAACGCTCGCATTTCTGTGTTCCGCACAGCAGTAGCTTTAGTGAAAGTATATGTAAACGAGTGTTTCAACAAGCCTACCTGCGGTCCGTGCCGCTGCTGGCGAGGATGGTCTCGTTGTGCGGCGACCACTGCACTTGGAAGATCTCGTCTTTGTGCGACTCGAACGAGTGCAGCTTGAGCTTCAGGTTGCGCAGATCCCACAGGGCCACCTGTCGGCAAAGTGCTTTGTAGAGCCAATCAACTGTTTCACAGAATTCATCTTAGGCAAAATGTTTACGAGATTTCACGCGGGAAATAAGACGGATCCGAAAATCAGTAACACTAACTAAAAATCTCAACTGAAAATCTCATGAAACTGAGGTTTTATTTTTCATTTCATCTGGTGAAACTTGACGATTGGTGTTAATATACATACAAATACATACATACAAACATCAAAAATAGGGTAGGCAAAGCACACGAAAGGTTACATAGTCAAAATCATGACTATTTCATGTATCATAGTAATGTATATACCTCCTATTTCCTTGTCATATCTTACGACATCCATGGAAGAAATGGAGAGGTGTTATTCTAAATCTGACACCACACAGTATGATCTTGACAAAACTACAGCAGAGTAAAAACTTACTTTGAAATGGTATTTTGAATTTAAAGAAATCACACCAAACCAATTCAACATCATTCAAAATGTGAACCCCTTGCCTCAATTTCTATTAAAAGCCTTAAAAAAGTACACTCACAGTCTTGTCTGCACTACCAGTAGCCAGGATGAACTCGGAGTAAGGGTTGAAGCTGAGGCAGTTGACCTCCGCCGTGTGCGCGTCCACGGTGTGCGACGGCTTGGAAGTGTTGTTACACCTACAAACAACACACTATTCAGAGACTGTTCTGATAACCACTCAAATCAATTGCAACAGGTTAATTATGAGAGAAAATGGAAGTTGAAACTGTTAGTTGCGAAAGCTAGTGGACAAACATCTTTTGATTAATTGATGCAAAATTGGGCAACTTCTTTATCAAAATGCAAGGCAAATTAATGAGATGTAAAGATGATTCAGTTAAATAACAAATGGATTCGATTGATGCAGTAAATTTGATGAACTTTTACACATAAGTACAATAATAACTAATGACCAATGACATAATGAAATGGAACAAAAAGTGTTCTTAAATTTTTCTACCCTACAGCCCTTGCAACAAAGTTGCAAGCGCTTACAAATCAGCTGCACCAATGTAATGTAAAATGTAATGTTACAACATTCATTACAATAACCTGGTGTCCCATATCATGAGCTTCTGGTCATCAGCCACGGAGCCGAAGAGGGACTCATGGAGCAGGTGCCACGCGACGTCCTCGACCACTGCCGTGTGGCCGGTGAACACCGACTTGGCTTCGATCACTCGGCCCTCCTTGGGAGTGGCATTGATGTCCCACAGGCAGATGGTGTGGTCATCGCTGTGGGATGGTGCTTATGTTACATTGAAGTTTTTATATGCAACATGCAGGTGGTTGTTGGATAATATCTTTATTCCCAAATGGTTGCCCTTACATGAAATGCTACATAAACATAGAAAATTTTTAACATTCCATAGACACTTCTAGCGAATTTTTTTGGTTGTAAGTTGGCAGATATAATAGTGACAGGTCGCTAGCCTGTCGCCTGAAATATACTTCACTTAGACGACTTTTGAGACACCCCCTAAAGAACTGGAGGTGTTATTCTAAACCTGACACCGCACAGGTAATTAATAGGTATTAATAGGTAACACCCTATAAATTTAATACAAATTAATGTAATATATTCTAAGCAAATTAACTAGCTGATCAGACAATGGATGGACCAATGGGAATCATAATAATTTGAAGTCATGATAAAGAAATACTAGCAGCCTACCCTCCCTAATTGACTCTGTTACAGAACAGTATGTTTAGCATAATGCTAGATGCTAGCTAGATGGAGTTACACTCGGGATAGTCTATTATACCTGTCACTGTCTACCTACAAGTATCAGACAGTGACGGTATAATATACCAAGATATTATCTTGCATGTTGCCATGTGAAGCCTGGAGTCTACACTAAGTCTACATTAAAAGGTATATTTGAGAGACAGCCAACATGTTAAGCATTTAGATAAACTGAAGAGATACTTTATTCCAGGTGAAGACAACTACAAGTCACTAATAATAAGCTTACCTTGCGGACAGAAGGTATCCATTGAGATTAGGGTTCCATGACAAGCCATAGCCTTCTTTTTGATGGCCTCTCAATCTGAAAAAAATAGGAAATGATTGTCTCCTCAGTTACATACAGAACAAAGAAAAAACTGAAATATTTCTAGAATCTAAGCAAGATGAGATTTAAAATTGCTAATTCCAAAAATTACAATAAAACTGAGCAACAAACAAGTATCTTACAACATGTCAATAAACCAACAACCTTGTTTTTTTTGTATTATTTGGCCGTTTCCACTTATCATGAAAGTCAAATTTTAAATAAGTAAAATTTAACTTAGAAATAATTTAATCACACCATCAGATACCTAAATAATTAGATGAAGCTCCTCACATGTGTCATGTCTCTACAGCAACATTAGCAAAGTACTCCTAGCTAATCCAGCAAGAGTGAAATACATTTAAAAAAACATGAATTAAGTAAGTTTGTATAAATACCTAAGGTCTGGGTGGCACTCCCCTGAAGGCTCAGGCTTGGAGGGGTGCTTGGTGTAATCAAACACGAGGACATCAGATGATGGGGTCTTCGTGGCAATCACGCACGGGTTCTGTGGCATGTAACGCGCCCTGTTCACCTCACCCTCGTGATTGATCTTTATTTCTATGTCAATTTTCCCTGATACAGAGCCAAATCCACCAAATTCTGAAAAAAAAGTACATTCTTTTACAACCCTTAGGATGCCAGAACAATGAAAAGTGCACTCTAGGGTCACTAATTTTGAAAAATATCAGCCATAAGGATTATAAAAGACCAAACTCTGTCCAACATTTTGGAATTGACCTGACCTTAGGCATTTGAAAGGTTAATTAGTCATTAATGAACAACCCAGAAATCTGGTTCTGCTGGACCTAGATGAAAGCTTTGTGGCTTATAAAACAAAATAAAAGACTAAACTGCATAATGGTTAAAAGCACAGACAGAAATTCCAATTACAAAATGAAATATTTGCTTTAGCAGTCTTCTAACGCTGCAGCTAAAAATACAACACCAGTTCTTCAATGAATACATTGAGCTGAACAATTTAATGAATTACTTGTAAAAATAGGTATGGTATAAAATCTATAAAATTTGAAACAAATAAACAGTAAGGTCATTGCCCTTTAACTATTCAACTTACCACCTTTATCATTGTCATAGTGGCTGGCATCAAACTGTGCATCTTCATTGGGCAGCTGAACACTTGCTATGAGAAGGTGGTTCTGTTCATCTGATGTGTGTGTACCTAAAATTAATCTGGAAAGGGAAGAAATAGTGTAATTAAACACTTTTTTTCACATTTCATATTATATGGATATGGAAAGGACTTCAAACATGATGTAGAGGATACATAGAGCATTATTAAAAATATGTTTAGGAGGGAAAGTGAACAAAGGAAGTGAGGTTGTGTATCAGTGTGGACCAGTGGATACTTGACGCAAGGGCAGCTGACGGACCTGTGAACGGAGTAGTCCTTGCCATCTGGCCGGGTCACGTCGGGCAGCCACTGCGCGGTCAGCGATGGCCATTCCAGAGCGTGTGTCATGACCAAGTCGTATAAAAACGGGGTATTTTTCTTCCATATCTTGTATTCTTCGTTGATGACCCGCTCTTCGACCGCATCGTCGAAAGTTTCTACGAACGAACACCGATTACACTCGCATAAAGCACTTTCGATAACCAACAAATTGAAAGAAAGCTGTCAGCCAAAACGGTTTGATGAACATAGAATCACGATTATAACAATTACCTCCATCGCCTTTGTCTCCCATTTTGAAACTTTGAATATCGGTATCAACTTTAGACCTGGGACTAAGATCTAACTCAATTTTTCAGAAAATACCGGCCTCGCAAAGGCGCCAAACAACAATCCTTGGCGTTGTTCTGCTCAGAAGACAGCACACAAACTTCCGGAGTCAGTATCTAAAAATTCTGTTTGATACGCTATATGGCAACAGAAAATAATCTTTACTACTTCGCCATTAAAAAAATAATAATTATACAAATTATACCAAAAACTAGTGCACAAAATTAATCTAAATGCTTTTTAAAACAATTTAAGAAAAGAAATGACCGGAAGTGATTTTGCTCAAGTATTGCTATATTCATGAATTAATTTATGAAATCATCTAGATTTTATCTTTATCAACTAATTAAATCTATTTTTTATAAAAATAGTGCATTTATATTTTTCTTATAGTATGGGACAGATAAAAGTATCAATGTCAAAATCTAGAAAGAAAAACAAGTTAAACAAGTTACCAAAAATTGCAAAAATTTGTCTTGAAATATTAGATATGGCAACGACGTAAATAACTGTCAAAACGTAAACATGGCTGATGCAGCAGCAGCCCGTAGAGAGGCTCGTAAAAGGAAAATATTGGAAAACTCCCAAAACAGGCTTCAACGTATAGCTGGAAAAAGTGAGGAAGAGTTTTCCAAAGGTACTATCTGACATTGATAGGCAGTCAAAGTATCGTGAAACTGTTACATTGTAAGTAATGCCAGTCATTGTTTTGTTACAGGTTCACCTATTCGAACCTTGGTTCCCGAAGAAATTTACGAATCTACTTCGGTTTCTGACAGTATCAACACTTTAAGAAGTAGTAACACTCTCAGAACTAGCAGTTCGCTTGACAATGGAGTCTTCCCTGCTGAGAGACCATTTGTAGAGCCGATACCAATTTCGTTCAGTCAACAACTCGGCTTGGACGCGACAGGTGATGGTCTGTCCGGAGTAGCCAATGATTTGGCTGCTCTTATGTCGCCTGCATCTGCATCTGAAGCTGACAGCGTGCAAGAAGTCACTTTTTGGAGTAAGCTTGTGCAATACAAGTATGATATAGTATTAGTGTCCCTGTTGGTGCAGCTATTGTATAGTTTTTCACTGTTAACATTTGATGAGACTTACTTTTTCCTGCCGTTAGTGGTGTATGTGGTCACAAAGATGATATGGTTCCCTGCACCAAGCAGTTCCAACTTTGCCAATGCTTTACTGCTCTTAAATGGTATATCAGTATCTAGGGTGGAAAAAATAATGTCTGTGACACGCTGTGTAACCATGTTCTCCCAAGATGCATGTGTGTATCTCTTTGCAACTATTTGTATGCAGGCACTTTGTACAACATTAAAACATTGTTTGGAAGTATAGTAATGGGGGTTTGTCACGACTACTGTTAAATTGTGGGCATATGACTGAGCAGTTCCAACACAAGCCAGATATCATTAAATAGACATGTTCCATAGTTTTGATTGCTTGTGCCTTTATACATAAGTGAGAATTTGTGACAAGTGTGCGTTTTAGTCACATATTGCCATTTTAGTTTAATTAGGACAAGTTTGTACATAGTATCAGGTAATTTCTAAAATATGAATTTTGTTTTGCTCAATTATTTGCCTTTTGTTATCCACATTTTTGCATTTAAATTATTGTATTTATTTTTTTAAAGCATTTGTTACATCGTTTGTACTGTCCCAAGACTCTGCATATAATCTTTATTAATAAAAACATTTTTATGCCAAATTTATTGATAAGCTGAACAATGCAGCAAGTTGTAAATATATAAACCAGAAAAGTCCAGAGTATTTTCTTATCTTGAATCAAAGTAGGTACTCATAGTTATAAAATTTATTACCCATATTTATAGTGGCCTGAACTCTTGGCCTCATATCTATGAACTATTAATGATTGTAACTGTTGGTTTTGTTTGAAAGTAATTTAGGGTTCCTGAATAAAAAATAAATACCCCTTTTGTATTTCCAACTCCTTAGTATGAAAGTTTTTGGCTTATACATAATAGGTAATCAAGATGTTAATTCCACAGATTACAATTTTCATTGGTTCTAATTGCTACTGGCTGTTTTACTCCATATATGCACAAGCGCTGTGAAACTTGTAGTAAATTTACACATGCTGCAATAAAATGTCTAATAATTTTTTATTCTCAATGTGTATTTGAAAGTTTAGATAATCTCAGTTAGTCTGCAAATTATTGACATGTCTTGTTGGCTTAGTCAACTCGTGCCTAAAAAACCAGATTTTTCTAAATATGCCAGTAGATCAGATGTCCTAAATAAGACATTAAAAAAAATCTTGAATTCTCTTCCATACTGTAATGTGGTCCAGGACGATTTTAGTAAGCTACAAATTTGGTAAAATTAGGGTACTTTAGGCATGAGTATTGTTATCAGATATTCTAATTTTCTGTCTTTAAATTGATTACTAGAATCTTGCAAACAACTAGTTTGTGACCATTAGGAATAGAAATTGGTTTTAGAAATGCTTTGTATGCTTATCAAACCTAACTATTCCAAGTGCTTCCTGACAAAAGTGATTGAAACCAAATCTTAGCAATGTTTTCTGGCAGACTACTTTTGGTACAGTTCCTTTTTTTTAATTGCCAAATGAAACTTTGAATTGTACATCAGTCAGCATAAACAAGGTGGAATTATAATAAATTCATAAAACAATAGAAGTAAAAATCATCAAATATTTTGTAATGCATCTTTAAATAAAAATTTGTTTAACAAAACTGGTTGTGATTTTATGACTTTGCATGAGTCCCACATATTATCCGGAAGACTGAAAAAGACAAGTACGCAATTTTATACTGGTTCAATTAAAGTAAGTATTAACACATTCAGAACCAAGGACCTGGCTCTCGGGTTCTTCAAAACATTCGCGAGATTCCGAGAACCCGGCAGCCGGGTTCATTTTGTACTAGCTATAGACTACTCGGTTCCTAGCAGATGTTTTGATTTTAGGCTTGGTTGTGAATGTGTTAAAGCAAGTAAACTATATGCAGTAAATGTGAAAGCCATTTAAAAAGGATAAGATAAAATAGCAGCAACAAACTAAGGATGAACAATAAAGAAAACAATGACCACAAACATACTCTTGTATTTGTGAAACAACTTACTAAAAAATTATAATGCATGTAAATCTATACAGGAAAAACTTAATCAAAACTACATTAGAAAGTAAAGTTGGCAACATAACTACGACTAGGCAACTAAAATTTAAAGAAGTTCTTGAGGCTACCCATTATAGTCTTACTTTGTTCTTTATTTTTTTCTGGCCCAACCTGATCTGATTGGGCGGCACCCGTGCTCCGTAACTCATCTGACTCTTGCTTATTAATACTGGAAACAGATGCTCTCAGGTTTTGAGCATGGTCTGTTTTGCTTTTAACATTATTATCTAATTTCAATGTGTCATTTGTTGTACTCTTGTTATCCTTAGTATCATCATGATTGTACTTAACACCACTATGGTGGGTGGGAATTGTATTTGAGTCAATTGAGTTATCGGAGCACCCGAGTTCCTATTGTGCCTTCTTTGCGCTTGCTGGCTTCTTTTCTCGCACGGGTTTGGCACGAACCAGGTCTGACCTCCCCAGTGACACCATCTTTAACTCCCAAGCGTTTAATTCTTTTCTGTAAAGAAAAGATAGCATAAATTTAACATTGCTCTTTGACCTCTAAATTAGTATGTTTCATAGAACAGCTAATTGTTTTATTTTACCTCTAACATTTAGGCACACAGTGGCTCCTCACCAAATAACAATGCAAATTAAATTGTGGAGTAAGTTGAAAGGTGTTATTTACCTGTATTTGTTCATGAGTTCTGTAGCCTGCTTCTCAAATTTAGCTTTCTCACTTTCTGGTAATTTTTGCCAATCCAACTTGACTTTCTCTTGATATTCCTTCATCTGTTTGCCCTTGAATACATCTTTTCTAGACTGTATGTATAGAAAATAGGAAGACATAGGTTTCTTTGGACGTCCAAGCTCTTTGTACTCCTAAAATCATTGTGATATTTTTAATAACATGTTATACACATTAGCTACTACTGAATAATAATTCAAATGCAACAGGCCAAGAAACTATTGTACTGTGTAGCTGTTGACATTCAACCAGACAAGATGTTTTTGTAGTGCAGGTAAATTTGCACATTGCTTTCGCACACTGCAAAAATCTTACTCAGTTTCATACTTATTATTGCTAATATCTTTTTAAAACATAATTTAATCAAAACTCCTAACTTACTGCTTTAAGTTTTCTTTTCTCTTTAGCAGCTGCCATTTCGACCTTCATCTTTTGAATGTCGGCCTTCTGCTCATCAGTCAGAGAAGACTCATACATGGCTTTAATCTTCTTGTAATCTTCCAAGTCTTTTTCATACTCTTTTGTCATTTGTGATTTTGTCTGAAAAATTTGGTGTTCAGGCATTATTTTTGTTAGGATTTGCAACATTAATCATATATGTGTAAATTAGTTACAATAATGATCACTAAAGATTTCTATACATTTTATATAACTATCTTTGACAGTGTTTAAAAAATATATCCTCTTGCAGTGGTTTATCTATCTCAAAATTTTATGTGAATTATAATATAAATAAAATTGAATAAAAAATATTGTTATTAGAAAGTCAATAGAAGACTAGCTAAAATAAAAATAACCTCAGCATCTAATTCCTGCCAATGCTTTGAGCTCCAAGAAATAGCTTCCTTTGACGTGATGCCAGGGTTCTTAGCCAAGAGCGCCGGCCTCATCTGTGTCATGAATTTGAAAAATGGAGTAAGAGGACGCTTGGGTCTCTCTATGCCTAGCTTCTCTTCGGCCGATTTCTTGGTGTATTTGCATAGCTGAATCGGAGTCAACCAACTAGTTCTGAAAAACATATCATTAAGAAAATTGTGTACTAATAATAGGTTAGCTTACTACAAAATTTAAAATAATATCGACCAAACTGAAATCAAAATACGACGAGTGTTGAAAGCGTCATAACCTCAACTTAACTCACCTTGCTTGTAGAACAGTTTTATAGCTGCCTATTGTTAAATTACTCAAACGACAAAGTTGAGTAATAGAAGACATTTTAAAACACTTTATAAAGTCGTGTTTTATGATACAAGATCATGCAACAAAAAGTTTTAGGCTGCAAAAAACACTACACTTTGCTTTGCTTGATCCCTCTTTCTCTCTCAATCAGAAACGTCAAACATGACCACAGATAACAGTATAAACAAACAGCAACTACAGCAAGTCGGCGTATAGCAGTAATGCCCGCCATTCATTATAGCTCCGGGACGTGGGTTTTTCCGGTTTTTCCTAAAACTCGATCAACGTGGTCCAATTTGATCGTCAATGGCGAAACCCACGTCCGCGCACGATATTTTCGGCGCGTCGCTCCCATTGATGTAGGAAGGTCCTATCGGCCCTTAACATGATAGCGCACTTGGGAAATGTTCGTTTATTAATATAAACCATATCACAATGGCATAGAGTCATTTTTTCGTGAAACCCTACATAGAGGCAAGTTGAGGACAGGTGAGCCTGCAACAAGGGAGCAGATTGTCTCGCTCACTCCTCTTGTCATTCTTGCCAGCCTAAAAAAAACTTTACGTCAAAAACAAAACATCGCTCAAGAAACTTACCTGAAAAATTCATACAATAATTTTATTTTAACGGTTTTGTGTCAAAG